>VZQC01004563.1:0-10088 GCA_009823505.1 Rhizomys pruinosus
CGTGGGGAATTTTTTTGATCTTGTCTATTTGGGGTCCTATGTGTTTCTTGTATTTTGTATGGGTTTGTCTAGTTTTTTAGTTTGGGGAAATTTTCATCTATTATTCTGTTGAAGATCTGATCAATACTATTCTCTTGAGATTCTTCTCCTTCTCTTCCTGTTCCTATGATGCGGAGTTTGATCTTTTCATAGTGTCCTGTATTTCCTAGTTGTTCCCACTTTTGTGTATTTTTAATTTTTTTCATAATCTTTTTTGAGCTTTTAAATTGCTCTGTGTTATCTTCCAGATCTGATATTCTTTGTTCTGCTTCCTCATTCTACTTCTGAGGCTTTTTCCTTCTTTCTTCTTGATTGAATGAGTGTTCTCTTTCCTTATTCGCCTTCATCCTGTGTTTTCTTAGTACTTCCAATTCCTTTTTGAGCTTCTCAATCTCTTCTTGGTGCTTCTCTATCTCTTCTTGTGCTCCTTACTTCGTTGGTTGGCTTCCTTTTTCAGTGTTTCTACTTCCTTTCAGAGTTTGCTTTTTTTCTCCCTCCAGTTCTTTCGGAGTTGTCTGTCTGTTCCTTTAGTTTCTTTCTGAAGTTTGTCATGTGTTTCCTCTAGGTCCTTTTTTGAGTTTTTCATTCCTCTCTCTTTAGTTCTCTGTATTCTTTATTTTTTTCTCCTCTACTTCTTTCTGGAGTTTGTCAATCTGTTTCATTAGTTCTTTCTGAATGTTTGTCATTGTATCCTTCTAGGTCTTTTTTGATTTTTCATTTCTCTTTAGTTCTCTGAATTCCTCTTTATGTTCTTTAATTTCTCTGCATAGGTCTGCTTATTATTCTCTAAGATTCTGTTCCTTGGGCTCCTCCAAGGTGGTTCCCATTGTAGCTATCCTCTACAGGTTTGGTAGCTGCTTGGTGCAGGATTTTCCTGTGCCTTTCCCACGTTGCCCTTCATGTGTCTCTGGCATGTGGGTTTCCCTTTTGTGGTTCAATCACAAATACCTTTTCACTATGTTAGGGATGGTTTTGCTTTCCTCCTTCAGATGCTTTTTTTCCCCTTTCCTTCTCCTTCTTTATGGAATATTGACTTTTCTAGTTTTCAATTTTGTAAACCACTCTTCTCTTCTTGTTCTGAAGGTTCTCCAAAAAAAAAGTCCACTTAGATTCTCGACAATCTGGGGGGGGGGATATGCCTGACCTAGCCCATTCCCGGGCAGTCCACACAAAGGTGAAGAGCACTGACCCAAATCCCGTGCAGAGCACTGACCCAAATCCACAGACCCTGGTGCCAAAGAAAGTTGAAGGGCGGTCCCGCCCAGGAGCCCTCAGAGACACGACCCCCTAACTGCAGCCCCCGAAAGAGCCCCCCTGCAAAAATACTTGGCCAAGTGACTTCCTGGCTGCCCACACAAAGGTGCAGAGCACTGACCCAAATCCCATATTCTTCTCAAAAGCCCAAATGACTCTTTTCTTTCATTGACCATACTACACAGAAAGAATAACCAGCAAACTGCCACAATTTACTATTTCAGAATGTTTGACAGCTGCCATTTTTACACTTGAAAAAACTCAGGGAAGAGATGTTGTATCAACTTGACAAAAAAATTAGATATGGATGACATGAGGGTGATTGTTTCAACTTATGAATTTACTCTTTTAGTCAAACATTTTTTTTCTCAATGCAAAGTGATATTCTGGTATGAACAGTGTTCAATGTTTAAAATACTAGTTTACATGTGTTGCCGTCAATGAATTCTATTCAGTGAAGTTAGCTTATTTAAATTATTCATTGCAGTTTCTTTGCAGCTGTTTAAATTTATTTCAGCAGACAACACATAGATCAAACTGTTACATTTTCTCATCCTTTGGGATTACCTGTGAATAGCTAAATCTACAATTGTGTATGAATTTTGTGTATGTTTACCATGACATTTTTTGCTCTAAAAGATATAACACACACAGATAGACATTTTAAACAAATGCAAGTGCTGTAGCAAGTTGTAGCATTCACCTTCTTATTTGAGAACTAATTTTGATCTGTTGAAGAATACTTTAAACTTTTAAATATAGTGTTTATAAATGCTGTTTCTGTGATTTTGACAATAGATTATAGAAAAATTTCAAGAGAAAAATTCACAAGGAGATTGGAACTTAAATTTTAAAATGGAAACTTTAACTGTAAAGTTTGAAAATGACTTTAACAAAATGTTAAATGAAAGAAAATGCACACGCTCAAGAAAGGACAAGCATTTGAACACATAGTTTAGAGAAAGCTGGACTCAATGCTCTTTAGAAAATTTGAAGATGCTATCTATGACACTCTAAAAATCCTGGATGTCAGTAAAGATACAAGTTTAAGCAGAGAGGGCTTTTCACTGTGTTTCATAGACTTTAGGTAGAGAATAAAGAGAAACACCCAGATAGAATAGCTTCTATTATGCTTTCTTTTTTTTTTTCTATTATGCTTTCACATGAGAATTTTAACTCCAATAACAAGTTATGAAAAAAGTTAATGCAGATTATATTATATTGAAATAAGATAAGAGGAAATATAGCAGGAAGATTGATTGGTTTAAAAGGCTTCCAATCTAATAATGAATATTTTCAGTTTAAATCTGAGCTCCATACACAGGGAGTATATTTTCAGTTTCTCTCTTGAATAATATTTTAGTTAAAGAAAATGAGAAACTATGTTATTGTTTATAATTTAACTATTCTTGTGAATCTGAAAGAGTCACAGTTCTTTCTTTTTATATTTTTATTAATGTTTTGTGTATTTCAGACATTTTCAGTTCAGTTTAGGCATATTCCCTTTTCCCTTCCCCTCACACCACCCCATATCATTCATGCAGTCAATCGTCTTTGAATTCTTCACATTAATACCCAGGTTGTTCTTTTATAACTTAGATCGTATCTGGAAGGAAATCCTCCTGGTCCAAGGCATCATCTCCTCTCCCAGACTTCTCTAATAGACTCCTGTCATTCCTTCCCTTCTTTTGGTCCCTTCAAGTCTATTCTCTTTATAGCAGTCAGTGTGAACAAGACACATCTTGCCATATTATGGTGAAGGGCCTCAATTACTTTCCATATCAACAGGAGTAAAAGTCAAATGTCTTGCCATTTCTTGTATTTCAGTGTTGTTCCTACTGTCTTAACAAGCTTTTCCAAGGACAGGCATGGACTGACTGGTTCACTCCTTTTAGAGTTATGTTCTAACATTGTCTAATTAGAGAAGACATCCCTGCCCAACCAAGCATGTTAATGTCAAGATGTCTCCCCAAACCAACATAATGGTGAAGTGACAATGCTGGGGGTCAAGCTTTTGTTTTTTTTTAGGAGGTGGCTGTACTTTTGTCCACTCTTCAGTATAACTTCTCTTATTAAGAATATATGTATTCATTTATTTATTATGGAATTCTATAGAAAGGACACTCAAAGAAGGCAGTCGTTAACTTTAAATCATTAACATATCCCACTTTTTAGAGCAATTCTCATAGAAAACTGTCTTTAAGCAGGACATGGTATGACAGGTCTTTAATCCTACCCAATACTCTAGCTGCAGAAGCAGATGGATCCTTATCAGACTGAGGAAGGCCTGGTTTACACATGGAGTTTCAATCCAGATAGGGCTGTAGAGAGATCCTGTTTAAAAATAATCTGTCATTGGGCTGGAGAGATAGCCTAGCGTTTAAGAGCACCAACTGCTCTTGCAGAGGACCCGGGTTCGATCCCCAGCACCCACATGGCGGCCGAGAACCGTCTGTAACTCCAATTTCAGGAGAACTCCAGTTCCAGGGGAATCCAACACCCTCTTCTGACCTCTGCGGCATTGCACGACACGGGTGCACAAACCTACATGCAGACAGTACATTCATACACATAGAAAGTAAATAAATAAAATAAAAAAAATAATCTGTCATTAAATATTTGTGGATGAATGATTCCATCTTTCACATTATCATATTCCTGTGTAATGTGTAGAGCTTTGCATGCATACTTTGTTGAACCTTGCTGAATTTTAGTCTGAGACTCCATTACATTCCCTAGAAACTGAACACATTCCTGATATAACATGTTGCTTACCATAAGCTTTTACATGAGACTTATGATAACTTAATGCTTTTCAAGAGACAATAGAGTAATTCATCCAGGAGGAGAGATTACCCTGAATAAGAAAAACTCTGTTGGGCTGGAGAGATGGCCTAGCGGCTAAGAGCGCCTACCGTTCTTACAGAGGACCCAGGTTCGATCCCAAGAACCCACATGGCGGTCGAAAACCGTCTGAAACTCCAGTTCCATGAGAACTCCAGTTCCAGGGGAATTCGAGACCCTCTTCTGACCTCCGCGGCATTGCACGACACGGGTGCACAGACCTGCATGCAGACAGTACCTTCATACACATACAGAAACAAATAAAAATTAAAAAAAATAAAATAAAAAAGAGAAACTCTGTTTTGGCTTAGTATCAAGCTGTTGATGTTATTAAGAATTTATTTGTTTATAAAGACACTAACCTCATCTTGAATTAATCCATTGTTAAGTTCACAACTCAATGGATTCTAATTGTGGGGGGGGGGCGTTACTGGATCATATTTTGATGCTCTGAAATTTATATCTTGTTCTCTCCTTTTCTCTTCCTTGATACCACGAAATAGGCAGCATCCCAACCTCGTTTCCCTAATCACTATTATGCTCTCAAGTAACTCCAGTGTCACAGTGATGGGCTACGTGAAACCCCAGAAACCATGAAAGAATATAAATATTTCCTCCCCCATTATGTTGTTTTTCTTCCGTATTTTCTCACAGGGATGGTACTACTGAATAACACAGGTCTCAAAAATAAATGACAGTAAAGTATTTTTAAGAGAATATATATTAATTCTTTTTTGGTGGTTTTATTTATGTTTTCTCTATTTCAGACATCGTTTTTCAATTCAGTTCAGGCATATTCCGCTTTCCCTTCCCTCCACCCCACCCCAGATCATGTATTCTGCCATAACTATCCTGCATCTTTCTCTCAGTCTTTTTTTTATGCTTAAGATTTCACATTTTCTCCATTAATTTTATATTACTCTAAAATATGGATACATATTCTCCACCATATACAGTAATTACAGAGTCTGAAAATAAGTGGTGGGTGGATTCTAGAGACTGTTGAGAAACTCACATTATAACAATATAGTTGTTTCAGATAAACAGAAATATAACAATAATGTTCAGCTTTCCTTTCATCTGGGGAAGTTCAGCATCCACAAATGAGGTAAACCATTCACTGTTTGTTTTTCTGGGACTGTTACTTCACTCAGCATAATGGCTTCACGCTCCATCCATTTACCTGCAAAGTTCATAATGCCATCTTTCTTTATTGCTGAATAGTACTCCATTGTGTAGATGTACCAAATTTTTGTCATCCACTTGTCTGTTGAGTGGCATTTGAGTTGGCTCCAGCTCTTCAGATTAATTCTATATGGCTCTGTTTGCTCTAGTTTTCAAACTACATGTGAAATGTAGCATAAAGAATAAAGTTCAGGGCTGGAGAGATGGCTCAGCGGATAGGAGCACTGACTGCTCTTGCAGAGGACCCAGGTTCGATTCCCAGCATCCACATCGAGGTTAAGAACCATCTTTAACTCCAGTTCCAGGGGAATCTGACACCCTCTTCTGACCTCTGCAGCATTGCATGACAAGGGTATACCTACCTACATGCAGACAGCACACTCATACAAATAAAATAATAAATAAAAATTTTAAAAAGAATAAAGTTCTTGATTATCAGTATATACCTTTAGTTTATATTATTCAGATATTAAGATTACATTTATCAGGCCACATTCATGTGAATAACAGCTTTTGGCATTTTTTACTTTTGATATATTTACATATATCAAATATGTACATTTATAATATGTAACTATATAATGTACCAAAGCCATTTATGAGGATACTTTATTTTACATGTGTCCTTATTTTTTTGAAATAGTATATATTCCATTGACCAGTATAAAATATTTCTATGCATAATATGCTTTAGTAGAAAGATTAAAAATTTTGGAATATCCATTATGATAATACTAGCTGAAAAGAATAATAACCCAAAGATGAAGCTATATTAAAAATCAATTGAGTGAGACTTTGTTACATTCCTATATTTTCTAATGGTTTTTAGGTGCACATTTTAGTTAATGTATAGGTGTGTAAAATAATAATTTCTCATGCAATGATAATTTTGTTGACAACATGGAAATGTTTTTTCATTATCCAAAGAACAATTCTATAATGAAACTATACTGACTTTCATGAGTTAGGTGAAGTCAATGAACTTCTCTGACAAATGACTTTACAATTGTTTCCTTTAAGATTATAAGTAATCCAGAAAACCTCAGTAAATAGAAAGATTAGGACTTAATATTTCATTCATAATATTAGGAAAATGAACTAACGCTGATTATCTAAGTTAAATTGATTTCTTATGTGATGATAGAATAATCTTACAAAAACCTTTCAAAAAATTTTTTGTTAAACATAAAATCAAGAGGAAAAGGATGATTATTCATTGTGTTCTCTTTGTGGTAGGTAGTATCATGCTGTTTATTCCTGATATACAAAAGTTCAGTATTTATTACCACGAAGCAATTACATTAGAGGCATTATGCAACTTACTTCAATTTTTTGAAGGCTCAAACATGAGCACTGCATTTATATCATTTCTACCCTTCCCTCTCTCCTTTGTAAATCCTCCCCATTCCCCCACTCCTTCTAATATCCTGACCACTTTATTGATTATTATTGCTAAATATGCATGTGTCTAAATTTTGTACTGACTCCATTTAGTGATCTTACTATATGTGTGCATTTAGAGTTGACCACTGGGATTAGACACAGCATCTCCTTGTAGCCTGGAACACACTGTGTAGAATAGGCTGGCATCACTCTCACAGAGATCTGCCTGCTTTTGTCTCCTGAATGCTGGAATGAAAGGCATGCATCACCACACCCATAATTTTTTAAATGTTGATAAATGAACCAGATTAAAATGAATACTTCTGCTAACAACCTTTCGTGGCCATGAGATTACCCCTATCTCCTCAACTGAAGGAGTGCGGTCAGTAAGGGCCACAGCTCCTGATCATTGAAAGCCATCAATTTCCCAGAGCCCAGTTACAGCCATTCCCTGAGCAAAGCAGCTGGTTTTGGGGACAGATACTCTTCATAGGGGGATCTTCTTTCTTGACACCAATAAAGTCAGACTTGCCATCCACTGATGTCCATGACCTCTTCCACACATTAGTGACACTTGATTTCTCTAATAAAATCCTGATACACCTAGGTTTGCATGTGCTTCTGGGGTGACACAGACTGAACATCAACCTATTCAATGAATAATAAGTGCAATGATTGGGATCCTAGTCTCCACTGTGCCTGGCATCCACATATCTAAATATTCAATTTGTATCCTTCCTTGAAGTTTATGTATTAAGAGAAAATATACATTATTCCTCTTCAGTCTCCTTCTCCATATTGTATATAATAATTTACACATACCATGGTAAATAAATTTTAGTTAATACCTCAGAGATACTCGAATGGATGCAAATGTTTATATAATTATCACTTAATAATTATTCGTTTATTAAATTATTCAAGGGATGGTAAATTAGCTCCCATGGCTAAATTCAAAAGTAGAGCTAGGACACAGACAACCACACCCATTTATTTAAATAGTGCTATGCATGCTTCAAGTAAAACAATGTAGCTGAGCGGGTAGTGTAATCAATTCCAATCATTTGTAGCATGAGTACTTAGAAATACCAGACAGAATTTTAACACTGCATTCTGTAAATCTTCACAGACAGTGTGTTGGTCACATTTTGTTTCTTTGACAAAATACTCTGGAAAACAACTGAAGAACATTTTGTTTGGGATCATGGTTTCAGAGAATTGATTCAGTCAATTCCTTTGGCTCCATTTCTTCTGGGATATACATCTATCATAAGAGAGCTCATCACAGGGTTAACATGAGCTACAGTAAACGTAGCTTGCCTTATGGGGAGACAGTAAGAATGCAGAAAAAGAGAGAGAAAGAGAGAGACAACAAGCAAAGGGAACCCACTAACAGCAAAGCCTAGTGATGTAATTATTAAAAATAGGCCTCACTTCATACTACCTCCCAATAATATGGCCAAATGTGAATTTATCAATAAATTAACCAGTTAATTGGGCTCTTACAATCACTTCCAAATTACAGCACATCTGAATATTGCAATGGGGATCAGGACAATAAAACATGTCTTAATTGAACTCTTCTCATATCTGAACACAATGATTTATTAATAGTCAAATATTTCTCCTAGAAGAAACTTAGGAATGGGTTTCTTCAAACCTATTGTCACATATTTTAATCAGCTAATAAATAGAGAGCAATGATTTATATTTATTTTGTTTCTGTTCAAAGTATAATTAGTTGCCGGGTGTGGTGGCACACACCTTTAATCCTAGCACTCGGGAGGCAGAGGCAGGCGGATCTTTGTGAGTTCAAGGCCAGCTTGGTCTACAGAGTGAGTTCCAGGACAGCTGGGGCTACAAGGAGACCCTGTCTCGAAAAGACCAAAAAAAAAATATAATTAGTTAAGATGTATGGTGGGATCATTACTACAGCATTCAGAACCAATATCACTATAACTTGCACCAAAAGCAAGTTTATTTAATCTAGGTATTTTATCAATAAGGCACAAAATAGGCTATAAGGGCCATGGAATACCAGACAGAAATTCAACACTGTATAGAGGCAATTTTCCATAGTAAAAATTTCCCAAGATCAACAAAAATATAAGTACACAAGTTGTACTTGACTTTCCAATGTAGGAACTAATAAAAGACAGAGTGCAGACTCTTCAGCCTGAATCTGGAGCATATATGTCAGTGTTTACACTGCTTTAAATATGTCTTTGAGAGACTGTAAAAATGAGAAAACAGCAATTTGGGAGCTGCAAGTCAATACTGAGTGGGTCAATGAATAAATGCAGAATTATTATAAGGTCCTCAAATGAAGCCTTATAGTCTGTAAAGCTTAAAATACTGACCATCACTCCACTACAAAAACAAAAGTGTCAACCTGTTGAAAGACTGAAAAATAATTGGGAAAAAATGGTGAAAGTAGTTTGGGTTTGCTCAAGAAAATGACATTGAATTGAATGTCAAAGTCCCAACTAAAATGCTAATTTTTTTTTAGATTATTATTTTTATTTCAAGGCAGCTATGTCACAAACTGTGTCTCTCACACTCATGAAAAGCCAATCACTAGATAGCAAATGGACACCTATTATTCACAAAATCCTGTAAGAGATACAATAGTCAAAATCATGTCCTGGGGTTAATAATCTAAAGATAAAAATATAAGCATGTAAAACACTAAATAATAAGATTTAAATGTGGATTTTAAAATGTAGAACGCATCGCAAAGCAGTACTTTGTTAGTGAACATGAAGTTGTATCAGCGAATGGCTGTGAGTGTTAGAGATTCAAGACTGGATGAAAAATAAAGAATTGCTTTGTTTCCTTTATCTCTGGCACCCCCAAAGAGCAAAGGTTAGGTAATTTAATAGAAACTGTCAAATCCCCAAAACAAAGATTACTAGGCTTCAGAATTTGGCAATTATGTAGACACTCTGTAAAACACAACCCAACTGGCCTGCTCAGATGGTCCTGAAGTTGAAATAAGACCTATGTATCACATTCTCAGTAGGTAATTGATGCTCAATAATTATTATCACCATGCCTTTCTGTGATTCAGTCTCCAATTAAATTGCTGAAGTTGTCATGACACCTTGACAAACCCAAACATGGGTCTTATTTCATGACTGTCCTGAATTTCGTGGTTATTTTTATTTTATTTTATTTTATTTTATTTTATTATTTTTTTATTGGTGCTTTGTACATTTCATACATCATTTTCCAATTCAGATCAGGCATATTTCCCTTTCCCTTCCCCCCTACCCCCACCCCATCCCAGATCATGCATTTTGCCATAGCTGTCCTGCATCTTTCTCTCAGTTTTTTTTTTTTTTTTCATTTTTTAGCTATAAGTGATGATCCATGAGTACAAG
>VZQC01004563.1:17480-40688 GCA_009823505.1 Rhizomys pruinosus
AAAAAAAAAAAAAAAAAAGAATCCACTTGGATTCTCACTGATGGCAGGGTAGGGGGATGATATGCCTGATCTAGCTCACGCCCTGGCAGCCTGCCCAAAGGTGCAGCCGCTCTGGGCATGTCCTGACTCTCCAGACCCTCTGGCCCAGTGCCCGGGTCCCGCACAAAGGGCCTCAGGCCCGGGAAAACCCAAGCTCCAAAGCTACTTGCCCAGGTGACTTCTGGGTAGCCGCCCCAAAGGTGCAGCCGCTCTGGCCCTGTCCCGACTCTCCGGACCCTCTGGCCCAGCGCCCAGGTCCCGCACAAAGGTTCATAGTTATTTTTAAATTCCCCTAAACACAGTGAGTCTTGTTTAATTTTATTGATAACTCTTAATCTGAGAGCAAAGTCATCAAGTGCTGCACCCAAGTCAACAAAAGTATTCCTTGACTATAAACAATCATTGTCAGGCTTTCTCAAACCGAATTCCACTCTCAGAGCCACATGTCCGCTCTGATGCATCCAATCTCCTTCTGCACCAACCAGCATCAGAGAACTGCTAACAAGAGCAGGATCATCTTCCAGTCTCTGGCTGCCTTATGAGCTTTCCTTTATCCACATGTTACCGGCATGTGGATAAAGCTAACCATCTGTTTCACAATTTCTTTCATTAGTTACAAGAGACTGTAGAACTGTGTGAATACAATTAACAAAACCATTACCAATACCATTTGTCTGGGGAGTCTCTCCCTTTTGACAGGTGGACAGCAACTCAGACCCAACCACCATGAGTAAGAAAGAAGAAACAGTTCTCTATAAGCCAAGCTTCAAAAAAAGAAAAAGAAACGTTCTGAACTGATTTTTTGAGACAAGGTCTCCCTATAGCCCCAGCTGGCCTAGAACTCACACTCACTATGTAGACCAGGCTGGCCTTGAACTCACAGAGATCCTCCTGCCTCTGCCTCCCAAGTGCTGGGATTAAAAATATGCAGAAAAGTTATGGCAGAATGCATGATCTGGGATGGGGAGGGGTGGGGTGGGGGAAGGGAAGGGGATATATGCCTGAACTGAATTGGAAAATGATGTATGAAATACACAAAACATCAATAAAAAAATAAAAATAAAATTTGAAAAAAAAAAGAAACTAGAACTACAAGTCCTTCTCACTAAGTGAGAGAAGACTAAGGTGGGGGAAAGACTTAGAAACATCGCCTTTGGAATGGGGGTAAGATAAAGCCTGAGGCCAGCCCCTTCATGTGGAAAAGACCTGACATTGCCTGATCAAAAATGCTAATATTTTTACTGATTGTTTGAGAATATGATGTAATGTATTTTGATCATATTTAGACAGTCTTCCACCTCTCCACACACACAAACAATCTACCACCATTATGTCAACTTTAATTCTTCTGTTATTTTCTGCTTGTTAGAAGCCTATCAAGTATTATTTGCATCTCACAAGTTCTGTTGGGTGTGAATCTGATAGAGGAGAAATTAGGGAATACACTGAAATGTACAGGCACAGGAAAAGTCCTTCTAGACACAACTGGGCTAGCAGAGATGTTAAGACCGGCAAATGGACAAATGGAACAAATAGGACCACATGAAATTAAAAAGCTTCTATAGAAAGAGCACCAACATTCAAGTGAATGGGCATCCAAAGAATGGGGAAACATGCTTTACCAGCTGTACTTCTGACAGAGGATTAGTATTTAGAATATACAAATTACTTGAAAAAAATCAGTATTTTTAAAATTAAGATGTAGTAGTCAACATTTTTAAAGTATCGTAATTTTACTACTTTTTCTAACTTTTACTAAGAAACTAAATCAATTTTTTATTTTAAATTATATCAAATGATCATCTAAAATCAGTGTACATTAAAACATTGGGCAGCACTATATTGATTATGGTGGTATGAGAATATTATATTTTATTTCCTGTGTCATGAGAAAAGGGATGTGAGATGATTTCACAATTTCAAATATATGTTTCCACTGCTTCTTTTTGTTAGAAATGCAAAACCCATTTGTAAATGCTAGTTTGCATAGTATATTTAAAAAAAAAATCCAAAGTGCTTGTTGGCCAGCTTTCCTAACATCCAAATATTGTTTATCTGAATGTTTCAGTTGTTCTGTCAAACATTCAATGAGACCAGTTTGCCTTTTTCTGCACTCTAAGCTTCTGTTATTTATTTTTGTTTGTGTTAATTTATACTATTGATATTACAATGCCAGGCACATCCTTCTTTGTAAGGTAAATACAGACTTCACTGTACCTTTCACCCCAGCATATTATATGTAAAACAATTTATTACATTCTTGTTACTATAACAATTTTCTATGCATTTTTCTCACATGTAAAATAAATCTGCTTTACCTGTCATCTGTGTATAGTCACAATTATATCTGGAGGTCCTTAAAATCATCCTATCCTATAGAATATTTGGACTTATTATTACTAGTTTGTTGTATGAATTTTCCTAGAGTATGTCTATGAAATTTCTCTGAAAGGTTTTCAAATACTTTACCTCGATGCAAAATTGTAGAATGTACAGGGGAGTATGGTGCAGGTGGTGGAGAAGGTTTAAGTTTAATTAAAATATATGGTATGAGGATCCATCTATTATGCTCCTCCTCATTTTACTTTTAGACACCAAGGTTGGACTTGAGAGTGACGGATTCATGATTTGCTTCCAGGCACTTTAATAGATGTTGGAGTGGCTAGAATCACAGTGGTCTCCTGTCAAATGGCTTCTAGACGAGGAGAGAATAGAAATTTATCTATCATTTAATTTTTAGGTAAAACAATAATGAACTTGTCTCTTCTGATCATAGGCACTGCAGTGTTATATTAGGCAAGGATTTGGGGTTATACAGCTGAGTTGCATTTTCTAATCAAGAATAAAATCATTACTGAGAAATTACTGTCTAAATAAGATCTTATATGAACTTAACCCTAATGCCCAGGAAGTGTAATCTCTTAAAATCTTAAAGAAGCAGGTCAACCATTTTATTCTTTGGTTCCACTTTCCTGTTGGTTGTTTAAGTCCAGGCAGTTGAGCTAATTTTTTTTTTTTAATTTTTACTCTTAAGGTCAGTTGAAGACCTGGTCCTTCTGGGTCACACGGGCTTGGGAAGAGCCTTTGACACATTTGGCCTTTTACCAGGTTCATCTGTGTCAGGATAAGTGCACTGTCTTACTTGATCATGGATTCACTTGGAAGAATTGAAGAGCTGTTCCTTAGTGTTGACTTAGCATCCTCTTTGTAGACAGGATACTGGATTGAGTCTATCTAGTGGGGTCTCTGATGTAGGCTCCCTGAACAAGAAGACTGCTGACTTGCCACAATTACTGGATATTTTGAGAGATGCTCCATAGTCCCCTGGGACTTAGTTGATCTTAGAGGGAAAGGGGCAAAAAAAAAATTATTGTTTTAAGTCCCTCTGACCAGCTTAGTATATCCTTCCAATTGTGGTATTAAATACCCAAGAAGGTTATTTATAACAGTCTGTTGTACTTTTAATTATCATATAAATAAATCTTGAGCAAAAACCAAATGCTCTAAAATAAACCTTGACTGGACATATACTTAGATTCTTAAGCTAGTTTACTGAATGAAGAAAATTTTAAATTATCTACATATTATTTGTCTCATTTTCCATATAATGTAACAAACCTTCTCAGACCTTTATCATGTGCATCGAGCGTAATATTACTTATTTTCCTTTTAGTCCGGAAAAAATCAGCCATTGTACCCCAATAGGTGCATTCTCTTGGAAGCTCCTTTCAAGAAATTCTAATGGACTTTGGTTTGGATAATTAAAATTCGCCCTGTCCTGATTTTTTCTTATTCTGTCTCTAGAACTTATAATGATAATTTTGCTTGGCTTTGTTTCTTCCTCAAGCCTCCCAGACACCAAAGACTTTCTTTCCTCTCTGCAGCTGACAGTAACACACTTTTGGGATATATTAGTTAGACTTACTGACAGAGTACCCCAATTGCCATGCCTCACTCTTCTAATCTCAGGGAAGATACTGAAGTGGTGGACACTCTAATTTTCTATTGGCAATTAAGGTAATCTCTTTGGAGGCTATAAGAATAGGAGGTAAGGGGCTCAAGAGATGGCTTATTAGCTAAGAACACTGGCTGCTCTTACAGACGACCCAGGTTCGGGTCCTAACACTCACATGGCTAACAAATGTCTATAACTCCACCTCTAGGGAAATATGACACCCCCTTCTTACATCCACAGGCATTACATGGCATGCGTGCACTTACATATATGCAGGCAGTACACTTATACACAATTTTTTTAAAATTAAAAATCTTTTTAAAAAGGAGTAAGAGGTAGAGATTGGCTAGACAGTTTAGGGTTAAAAGAGCCCAAAGAAATGTAATCCGTTTCTTTCTTGGTTAAAAGCCAAAATTCCTCGGGCTATTTTGCAGACTGTTCTGTGCCAGAGATCAGCAATGACTAGAGTATTTGGAGTTGCTTAATCTGATTCCTAAATGATTTTAGGGTTACCTCTTTAGAGAGGGAAATGTTACAGCAGCAAAACGAAGTCCCATGAGCTTAACTCTAGACTATGTGTTGGGAGACCCACCTTTCCTCTTTCACTGGTCACGGGACCACACCTGGCAATGCAGGTTCACCTCCAGTTACCAGTAGGGTGGAATACCCGGTGCGCTAGTGAGATAGTGCACTCTTCCTGCCTGTAATCTCCACCTTCTGGCACTGTGCTTTGGACCTCCGGCAGACATATTGGCTCTATGTAAGTCTGCCTGCTTTTCTAAATTCTTCAGAAAAGTGTGATCTCTCCTTTTTTCTTCATATCTCTTTTCTAAGCATGATTTCTCTAATGCTTTGGGCTACCCCCCCCCACACACACACATCTTGTATTTCTTTACTTTTTATCTATAGCTTTCTTTTCCCCACCATGTAGCTCTCAGTATCCCACGTGTCTGACCTCCATGCAGGCTCTCAACTTGCATGGCCTCATGGCTTTTTTCTTCTCCTCTCCTTTTTCCTCCTCAAGCAACTGCTGAGATTTCCAGCTTGCCTGCACTGAGGAATTTTCTTTTTAAGCTCTAATAAAATTGTCCTAAAGCTTCCGTTTGAGTCCATCCTTCATTTTTTATGAATTATACAACCCTCTAGGGGATGTTATTTCTCCTCTGTATCAATATTGGATATCTAACTTTAAACAACAGGACAAATGCTATTTTTCAGATATAGAGTAGATACAAATTTATAAAATATCTAAGTACGCACACATGTACACAAATAAACTGCGATTTAGGATGGGGTACTACTTTTTTTGAATGTAGATTTAAGCATTTAATTACTTCATAACTAATTCACCGAGAAGTCAATTAGATTTAGATTTGTAGGTGTGTGGTCTTATTTTTATATCCTTCTTACTGAATTAGGAGTGCATGTTGGAATTAATTTCTTTGTAAAAGTTCATAGAGCAGCACATATAGATTCAATTACTTCTTGCAGATTTGTGATGGTAGTTAACTCCCAATTTTGGCTAGTCTTTCGGATCTCATAAAAGCTGAGGATGTGCCTCTCTTTCTGGTTTTTGGAAGAAGCCAATCAGTAGCAGATGCAGTAACATGTGTGTGTGTGTGTGTGTGTGTGTGTGTGTGTGTGTGTGTGTTTAGTGGGGGAGGGGGACGGGGAGGTATAGGGATAATGCAGGTATTGATCTATCATTTCAAAAGGCAAAGAATAAAGTCAATAAAAAAAGAAAGATGGGCACAGAATAAAGAAAGGAAGAAGAAGGGAAGAACTGAAGAGACCTTGATAGTAAATACATTTCAATGTGTTCTTTATTCATTTGCTTCTAGTCTGATCTACTTTGAATATGTAATTACTACACAACAGGATGATGCCTGGTCAAAGCAGAAAGCAAAGGCATTTGAGAATGCTGTGGGAGGAGAATGAAGATCTCAGGGAAGTGACTTGGATTTTGGAAATGCTCAGCTCTTCTCACACTTCAGCCTGATAGGAGAGCTAATACAGCCTTGTTTCCTCTGATAATGGAGACAGTGTAGTTTTATCATCCCTCAAAATAAAGTGGACAAAGAGGTCATCCTCCTCCTTTCCAAAAAATACAATAATAAAATATATTGTATGAAATTCCCCAAAATCCAGTAACTAAAAAAAAAAAAACCTGAGGAAGTCTTATTAAGCTCAGAAAAACTACTGCAAATGATAACAATTGAAGATGTTCATCTCTGACTAATTAAAAAGGACTAGAAAATAAAAATAGAGGACAATAGGACACAGAGTATCTATGTAGAAAAAATAACAAGAAATATAAGCTCTCAAGTGAAAGTGTGCTATTAATATTTCCAGCCCATATTTTACTTAAACAACACTAGAAATAAAAATGTAGTGGCATCCTTATGTACAATTCCATGTCTTTCATCTTCCAAAAGATTTAACTGATAACATAATAAGTTATGCTGAAATTCATAACTAATTTCTGCTACTATTGTTCAATGACAATTATCATTATGCAGATATTTTGATGGCCCTGTGTATCATTCACTCTGTCTTTTTGAAATTAAAAAAAAGTATTTATTATGATTAGGATGTGCCATGACACATATGTGGAGGTGAGTGCACAAACTTTGCACAGTCAGTTCTCTCATTGGGTTCCTAGGACCATACTCTAATCACCACACTTTCACTGCAAGTACCTTTTTCTGCTGAGTTCAATTTTTGAATGCTTGGGATAAAGCTGATCACTTTAATAAGCTCTCAGTACATATATATATATATATATATATATATANGGAGGAGGAGGAGGAGGAGGAGGAGGAGGAGGGAGGAAACCTAACATACAGATGCAATTTTTTTTTTTGGTCTTTTTGAGACAGGGTCTCCCTGTAACCCCAGCTGGACTGGAACTCACTCTGTAGACCAGGCTGGCCTTGACCTCACAGAGATCCACCTGCCTCTGCTTCCCAAGTGCTAGGATTAAAGGCATGTGCCACTGTGCTCAGCTACATATAGATGCAATTTTAAACCATTATGAAATCAGGAAAATTTGAAAGTATAGGTTTAATAACATATTGTATAAGTGAGATTATATACCCAGAATAACTGATATATAGACATATTCTAATAAAATTACTGTGATTAAATTTTGAGAAAGATAGGTTTCCAAAAAAGACATGTGATATTACTATCAAAATAGTCAATGGTAATTGCTTTATTCAGCATGAATTGAATTAAAATGTTTTATATAATCCTAAATATAAATTGTAACTCAAGGACTTTCAAGTTCAAAGTCAACAAAATAGCTTTCAATTTGCAAAGGTAATAACATATCATCATCATGGAAGAATGTAATATCTTTATTGGATACTGGTATTTACATAAATAAAATGTTATTAAAGATATTTACATAAAGGTAGGTGTTAATCATTAAATTAAAAGCAAAGTATGAAGTAAATACAAGTGAAATAAACATGGAGTACTACACTAAAATCTATTGGGAAAATGATAAGAATATATTTTAAAGTGATTTTTTTTGTAATTAAATTTATATTGATAAATGCAAAATTGTTATCTTGAGACTGCTGTGTTTGCAAATTGTCATGATTCAAATTAATTACTAATAGACATTTTATTGTCCCTTATGTCTTTGAGAAGATTCTCAGTACGGAAGACCTACAAATGCATCACAGAAGAGATTATGCAACAAAACCCTGTGTACATGATTAGAATTTAAAATACCTGCATGGATACATGAAGTCCTTTATGATAGAAACTAAAATTTATATTCCTAGCTTTTTCAAAAAAATAGCCTAATGCAGCAATAATGAGCTTCCTTGTTACCCACATTATATTTTTGCCATATTTCCTCCTACTATGAATCACATGGCTTATTAAAATACAGCTAATTAGACATCGGGAGTCAGCAAAAGAAAAGCTTCCAACATGGATCCATAAGGAAGAATACATAAGGAATATACAGTTTATTATTAGTGTGCTTGTGGAAGTTCTTGTTTGATTTTTAGAAAAGAAGTCAAAACCTGCTTGCAGAGGTTATTCTGAGATAAAATCAATATAAGTTGTGAGTCAATAAAATGATAATACTTGATATAATGATAATGAAAAATGACCAAGAACTATATTAATAATGATATAAAAATGGTTATTTATATTTGGAAAATCATTTTAATAAACGGTAGCTGTATTCATTACAGTATATCATGGTAAATAAACACTCAGTTTTTCTTTCCTTTTTTAGGACTAAGAATGTCTGAAAGAAGGGTCAATAAAGTTTAAGTAACATAAATAAGAAACTTAGAATATGTTCATTTTACTATCTCCAAAGAGTTACAGGGTCTACAAGCTTAGAAAACACTTGCAACATAAACTCATGGAAGTTTAGCTTTGAATCATCACTGCCTGACATAATTGCTTTCCTTTACTCTCTAAGTTCCAGCTCAAATTTTTTTTTCCTAATTCATTTGAAATTTTCCTTTATTTGACCTCCAATTTTACCCTTAAAAATACTACCTACTATTGAATTTTTATGTGTTTCATACATAAATTTTCAATCGGTCTCAATCGCCATTATAACCAGCTTCTCCCTTGGCACCCTCCCTCGCCCTCTCCCAACTCCCCCCAGAGTTCATACCTTTGTCATTTGTGCTAGAGTTCATTATGTCAAATTATACTCTCTGCTAACACCTGAGTGACACTTCCTCCCCTGAGTTCTAGTTAGCCTTTTGTAAAAGAGGGATGGAAAGATTGTAAGAGCCTGGGAGGTGATGCAATCCTACAAGCTCCTGAGACCAGGTTGATATAAACCTAGGGCCTTGGTATCAGCATGCCCAAGACCCATGCAAGCTCAGCTGGACAAAAATCCAGCACAGAACTACAGAAATAGGTAGCAGAGCCCAACCTCGCCTGAGGAAACATTGGCAACACATGGTGGTCAGGTGAGGAAGAACTGGCCTTCTTTATAAAAAGTAATACTACACATTTTAATTACTAATTGTTTTTGAGTTCTTAAATACTTGACTGCATCCTTATGAAAAAACAGCATTCTTAGAAGAAAAAAGGTGTTTTCTTCTTTTATACAGAACTTAGCATTTATATGTGCTTATCTAACCTTTTAACATTGTGGTGCAACAGCATCATTTAGTAAGTTCATACTTGAAAACCGCACACAAAAATTTAAACACACATAATCTAATATTTTATGTTTACAGTGGTGCACTGGGCATCATTCACAGCTATTTTCAGCCACATATGGACTTAGGCTGTTCATGAGTTGCTAGGTGAAGAATATGGTTGAGGGCTTAATCATTGAATAGGTGACTATATTACCCTCCTTTCATGTGTACAGAAGATTAAAATGGTAATTTTGAATATGATTTAAAAAGCAATAGTCCACAGGCTCAGTCCACTGAAACATGGTTACATCTCCCTTTTTTAAAATATAATTCACATATCTGCTTCTTTTAAGCATCTATGAACGCTATGCTATAGCTCTTCATTCTTTACATATGTTACTTTGGGTAACATTCAAAACTACTTTGAGAAGCCCTCTTAATGGGTACCTCGAGGGTTTGTACTTTGTCTGAGACCACACGTAGAAAATGACAGGGCTATGGATTCTGAATTACTTATGGTAAATACATGCTCACACAGAAATTCTCAATACAGTCATTTAGATGTTGGTGTTGAGCTTGGAGAAATGGAAAAACAGTATTGGGATATTTTTAACTCTTTTCACAAAAATAAATTGCACTTAAATTGCCCCTTTCTGGAATCTGATATATGGGATGAGAACAGTGCTGTCAGTAATGTCTGCCCACATGCATGGCTCTGTCAGCAAGATTTAAGAGTATCTTTACTTTTAATGCCAGCCTAGTGATCTATTACAAATAAAATAATGGAAATAACTTATGAATCTTAACAATTATTTAAAATTTTCAGATGTTCTTAATGCAATGAATGCACTTAAAATAATTTTTGTTCTTTTACAATCTCATACACAATTTACCATCCAATAATTATATTTTAAGAATCTAATCACATATGGATTTAAAATTTAAAAGTTCTATTTGTGAAGAAAGGAATACTCAGTGTCAATGTGTAGGGATGAATTTATAAAATGGACATTTGCAAATTCAGAACCATGTGCTCTTGTGCCTGGGCATCTGATATTATTTCATAATAACCTCATTTTGCATCTACACCCCCCAGAGTAATGAATGAATGTGTGGGTGGTTGAAAATTAACATATCAGAGTGCTGATAGACAGCTTACATCATCATTGGAAGCAATGATGATTGAGAAAAAAAATGGCTGATGGTAAGTTAAGGGTGGCTTATAGTTTGTAGTTGTCCAACTGAAGCTGGAGAAAGATTTTGAATAAAAGTAGATGTAAACTCTGACTCCAGGACACAGTTTGCTTTCAAGAGATATCTAGGTCTCGGATTCCCCTGGAACTGGAGTTCTCCTGGAATTGGAGTTTCACACGGCTCTCGGCCGCCATATGGGTGCTGGGGATCGAACCCGGGTCCTCTGTAAGAGCGGTCGGCGCTTTTAACCGCTAGGCCATCTCTCCAGCCCTACTTTTACTTTTACTAAGTCCTAAAACACCATGTGTCCTGTAGACAGTGTCTAGGCGAAACTGGGTACTTGCTGAGCTCACGTCAATTAAATATGCCTTAATCGAATATACACCCGTGTCCCTCTCCCACCCATCCCCCCTTTCCAATTCACCATTTCAGTCCATTTTCTGATGCAGTCTTTCTGTTGTTCTTTTACTATGCCTCCCTCTCCATGAGAAAGATTAATATCTGGGTTGTTGGCGCACTAGCAATCCACATATTGAGGGACACATTTGTCGTTGTTTTTTTCTGGGGACATGTGGTACTTGTCACTTAACATAATGTCTTACCACGGCCTCCATCATTTAACTGCAAAGTTTCGATGATGTTTGTCCCTCTTTACTGCTGCAATAGTATGTCCCCATTGTATACATTCTATCCACATTTTCTCTATCCAGCCTCAGTTGAGGGCAACCTGTGGCATGGTCCAGCTTTTTGCTAATTGTGGAACAAGCTGCAATAAACAAGCTGTGCATTATCTTGCAGTAAGAGTTGTGTCCTTTGTGGGTATATACCCAGGAGTGGGTATGACTGGGTCAAATTGGAAAGGCTCATTTTGAGTCTTCTAAGTGGTCTCCACACTGCTTTCCATAGTGGCCGTGTACAAGTTTACATTTCCCACCAGCAATGGTGAGTGTTCCCTTTCCCACACAACCCTCCAGCACTTGGTATCATTCATGTTCCTGATCCTAGCCATTCTATATTGGGAGTAAGATGATATCTCAGAGTGGTTTTTAATTTGCATTTCCTTAATTATCAGAGATGTTGAGGCCACTAAAACCAATAAAGAAAATATGGTACTCTGAGTCAAGCAAGACTTCACCGTCAAGCACCAGCTACACCTCAACCTGCCTGGAAAATAATGTGGGCACAGAGGCAGCCATGTGCCTGTTATCCCAAATCTATTGGCTATTGGCTCTCCCCGTGGGGAAATAACCCATGGCTGATGCCACAAGCTGACAACCTCGACAGTGGTTAGGAGATGTATAAGCCACAGTAAGACCCTTCCATATTGTAACAGGGGGGGAAATTGTAATTCATGGATAACATAAACAAACAGGTGTGCCTATGCGAAAGTAACCTACCATAAACTATTAGTGCTGCGGTAAATACCTATATATCTAAATTGCTTGTTCTTCATTATATGATGAAAGGTTATTCCTGGACAAACTGTCAGCCCATAAAGAAAACAGCCAGAACTGACAGCAGTCCAAGTCAAACTTCCAGAGAGAGTGGACTGTTTTACCTCTCATCCACCTGGCCCCTTTTCTAAGCCTAAGGGAACAACCTGTGAAAGGGGGCGGGGTAGAATGTAAGGGCTTGCGATTGGGGGGAATGGTGAAACTACAGCAATGTAGTCGGGACACTCATTTGATCAACTTGATTGAACAAACAATCCTGTCACACCCCCACTGGATGGTGTGGCTTTAGGTGTTTGGGCACAACACCTGCAGATAAATTTTGCCATGAAGGATGCTTGTACTCATGGATTTCAATTATAGCTAAAAATGCAAAAAAAAAAAAACTGAGGAAAGATGCCAGACAGTTGATGGCAGAATGCATGATCTGGGATGGGGGTGGGGTGTAAAAAAGGGGCTGAACTTGAACTAAGCCTTAACTAATTGGCACACTGGTATGACATGAACAAAGCATCAATACAAACTAATTAAAAAAAAATTATAAGCTTAAGATGCTAAAAGATATATAGTGGCATGCATATATGCATATGTTTGGAGTGATTCAGATTGGAAGGAAACAAACAACATCAACAACAACAACAAGACTAAGTCAAAGAACTGACAGAAATGGCGAACGTCGGATCAAAACTGTAAATTTCTGCATCGAAACTTTTAAAAGAGACTGAGAAACAGTCTGATGAAATAGAGGAAAATCAGGTTTGGCAGAATGCACAAGCACTGTTGGAGTGGCAGGGCAAGGGAAATGGAGAGGGGTCTGGATTTGATTGCAAATTTTGTATGATTTGCATAAAGCTTCGATAAAAATTGGCAAAAAAAGAAGATATCTAGGGAACATGGGGAGTTTGGGTTCACACTAAAGAGTTAATGTGGCATGGTAATGCTGCACCAATGGAATTCACAAAAGACAAAACACAGATGAATTTTAATTTTCCTTTTTTTTCCAATGTTGTAATTGGTAGATACAAGTACATAAAAGCAGGGCATGAACATGATTTGATAGATTAGTAGACTTAATTTCAATACTAAATAAGGGAACAGTTCAAATTCTCACCATTGTTTCACACCCACAAAAAAAACCACTTCAAGGGCATTAACGATCTCTCAAATTGGATCAGTTTTGTGCAAGTAAACATGTTTTTCTTTTTAGAAAGACCTGTGCATTTGCCCAGGCTCAAGGATGTTGAAATCTAGCACATAAAGCCTATTCCTAGAGGTAGAAATACAGGCAATTACTATTACAGGCAACAACCATCAATTACGTTAAGGATTTTCTGTAACCCAATGGTTAGTCTAATATTCAACAACCTCAGTATTACTGAAGCAAAGTTCATTTCTATTACAAGTTCAGTGTTTCTACTTCAGTTTTTTAACTTTTTAAACAGCCTATGATAACTGGGAGCAAAGAAGGTTTTTGCAATAGACTGCCTCTGCTTTAGAACCTATTATGTAATTATTGCATGCTGTTAATATACTACCTAAACATTAAAGATATTCCTTAAATATCTGATGGTAGCTATGATTAAGACATTACAAAAAAAAAAAAAAAAAACCTTATGCGGAAGGAAACCCTTATTGATGTGCTTCTGCTTTAAATATTGTGCCCCAAATGAAGTCCAGTTTTTTTAAGCACACTTCCTGTCTTGATCCCCCTGCATGGGCCTCCATGATATGCCCAGGTGAATCCAACATGTCAGTCCATCTTCTGAGGAAGCTGAATTTCCCGTTAGCTGCTTAGTTCACAATCTGAGTATCTCAACAGTCCTCAGTCAACCAATTGGATTGGCCTAAAAAGTAAAAAAAAAAAAAAGAAAAAAAAAAAACTGTAATATCATGTCTTTGAGGAGTGCCAAAAGCAGTGGCATCTACAGAGCATATGTGCCTGCCTGTGGGAATTGTAGACAGGCCAAACGGTTCTCTCTCTCTCTCCCTTCCTCTCTCTACGCTCTTTTTCTTTTTTTTTTTCTTTTTTACTAAGATCTCAAGTTTTTGTGTCTGCATCAGGTGTCCCAGAAAAACAAAAGAATGAATGGTAAATCCGCCTCACGGGTGGATGCTATACAAATACCTAGTGGTAAGAACAACATGAGCACTTAATATATCCTCCTCACGACTAAAGAAAACAACTGTCTCTTGTGTGGGAATCTGTACACGGGTTCTAGAGCTGTCCTAACACGTTTTTTTCAGACCTTGGACTTTTATTATATTATGGAGGACATGTGGGCATCTTTTAGAGGAAGGATGGGAGTGAAAATGGAAAGAAGTGAATCAAGAAGACGCTATGGAAAGAACATACAGTTTGTTTCCAAAGGATACAATGTTAATATAGGTGCAATGTAAAAGGCTGGTTTGCAATTTAGCTTTAGGGGTGCTTAAAGACCATATCTAAAGTCCCTACCAATTTGACCAAGGGACCTGGGACAACTTTGTTCCTTGCCTTCAGAAGTCAACCAAGTCTAGGGGGATTATACGTGGGGTCATCTCTTGAAAGGTCCTGGAGATGTGGGTCACCATTCTTCCTGTTCAGGGAAGGGCCTCAAAGAGCAATAATATGGGACTTCAGCCAGTGTCTAGTTCATGAAAGATGGAAAGTCTGCTCATCCTTCAAAAAAGGAAGCCTTGTCTAGCAAGATCTGATTTTGTCCTCATGTGATGGAACTGGTGGATGAGGAGCCGAAAGAAGCAAGGGGCGCCACCTTCCCCCCCCCCAAAAAAAAAAAAACCTTCGAGAGACCCCTGAGGTTCATACCCTCAACTGACCTCAACAAAACAAAAACCTGGTTAATCTGGCTATCTGTATGGCCTTAAGCATCCAGAAGGAAAGTACAACCAGAAATAATGAGTAATATAAGAACTTGTGTTTTTTTTTTTTTTTTTTATTTTTATTGATGGGTGTGCAGTTTAATACATCATTTTCCAATTCAGATCAGGCATATTTCCTTTTCCCTTCCCCCTACCCCCCACTCCCCCCACCCATCCCAGATCATGTATCTGCCATACTGGTCCTGCATCTTCTTTCAGTTCAGGTTTTATTTTAGTTTCATGGTTAAGCTATAAGTGCTAATCCATGAGTTCAGGCATCCTTCGTGCAAAAAACCAATCTATAGACTGGTGGGGACCAAACCCCCAAGTCCCACCATTCAGTGGGGTTGACAGGTTGTGTGTTCAATCAAGTTGAGCAATGAGTGTCCGACTACATCGCTGTATTTTCACCGTTCACCCCAATCGCAGCCTTTACATCTAACCACGCCCCCTCTTCCGCAGATTGTTTCCCTAGGGCTTAGAAAGGGGGACAGGTGGATGAGAAGTAAACGGTACACTCTCTCTCTGGAGCTGTTGACTTGGATTCTGGTCATTCTGGCTGTTTCCTCCTTTCATGGGCGGACAGTTTGTTTCAGGAGTAACCTTTCGATCGTACTAATGAGGCACAAGCAATGAAGATTATGAGGGATTTAAGAGAGCAACTAATAGTTATGGTAGGTTACTTGGCATAGACACATATGTTGGGATGAGTATGTTAATTCATGAATTATATTTTTACCCCCTGATAAATATAATGTTGCCATGGGGATCCAAGGCCCACAAAAGGGTAAGGGCCCTTGCCCCTAAGTTGGGATACCTGCAGTAGGAGAGGCGATAAGACCCTGCTTGCCCGAAGACCTACGTGAACATGGGAGGGAGGTATTGAGACCACACACATGCAAGGGTTACAGTTGGTGTCTGGAATGCCATAGAGTGTTCCCAAAAGGCCACTAAAAAATAAAGCAAATACGGGTTTCCCTGAGTCAGCAGACTCCTCCATCACACCAGCTACACTTCACCTGCCGGGAAATACTGTGCAGCAGAGGCAGCCTGTGCCTGTATATCCCAAATCTAATTGTGGCTGGTGGCTCTCTCCCTGGAGGAATAACCGATGGCTTATGCCACAAGAGCCTACAAGCCCGACAGGTGAGGAGATGTCATAAGCCACAGTAAGACCCTGTTATAATAATAAGAACTTGTAATGCAAACACAGAATTTTAACTTTCTACTCACTATACTTACCAAGTACATAGGCTTTAAAAGCTAGAGCACAATTATACAAAATATACCGACTTATCTAAGCCATATTCACTTACGCAGATATATTTTGAACAATACAAGGTATATGTTGAAATATACTGATAACCTGAATCATTTGTTTCAGAAAAAAATGCTACCCAGAAATATCATATTTATACTATTATCTCTACTATATAGAAAAATATGGTATAAAATTAAAATGATAGGAGCTGGAGAGATGGCTCAGCAATTAAAAGCATTGGCTCTTCTTGCAGCGGACCCAGGTTCAATTACTAGGACCCACATAGCAGTTATCAGCCATCCATAACTCCCATTCAATAGAAATCTGATGCTCTCTTCTGACTTCCATGAGCATTGCATTACAAGTTGTAAACACATACAAGCAATATACACATGCACATAGAATAGAAGATAAATAAATATAATACTTAAAAATTGATAAAATTGAAATGAGAACATACAAAGTTGAAGGATACTGAACATTCTTTGTGTTAACAAAATGTGAAAGCTCAGTGCCAATGAAATACTTTGGCAAGTTAGAGAAATATTTAAATTTCAAGGAAAACTGATGACTGAAAGGATCTACCAGAATTAACATTCTAAACTGATTTTTGAAAGTACTCATTGGGTCTCTATTCTCCCTAAGCAATTAAACCTGTTACTAGAAGTTGCCTTCAGAAATTGCCTTTAATAATCCCTCACTTAATGTACCTTTTCTAGAACTCTTATATAAAACATCTATGCTCATGGTTAATGTGACCCTAACACATGAAGATAAATTTGTGTAGCTATTTTTTATAATTTTTAATTAACTAAATATATGCAACTGCAGAAAATGACCCTCTCCAGAATCTATCACTAGGCACTATTCATCAGGGAAGGTAAGATCTCCTGGGCATCTGCCCAGCCCGTGGTTGTCACTGAATTGGCTGACAGTTCATGATAGCAATGGCTGAGAATGCACAAACAATGGCATTGTGCGGCACTTCTCTCTGTCTTCAGGCTCTTATGTAATTTTACCACCTCTTCCCAACATTCCTTGAGCATTAGGGAAAATGGTATCCATTGCTTACTTGGGACTGAGCATTCAACTGTTACTTACTCTCAGCCCTCGGAGCAGCCACAAGAGGCTGCTCTGGTTAAGGAATGGAGTAGCACTTGTCTGTAGGCATAAACATCTACCAACAAAAACATATAAACTAAACTCAAAGAACATTTGTAAAATTGTGTTTCCATTTTTCTACAAAAAATATTATAGTTTTATTTACAGTTAACAAACTAAAGAATTAGTGACTTAAAGAGATTTAATATAGTCACTATTTTAATTAATAAATAAATGACTATTAAACACACATCTATTTACTTTCTAAATAATCTATTTACTAAAATAAGTTTTAGGACATTTGCAAAACCAGAAATATAAGTGATAAAATTGAATTCATCAGTTTATTAGTCTAATTGTGAAGAGATTAAAGTTCATAATTACTGGAGAATGAACATAAAAAAGCCAACAGAAACAAATGGTAGCTTCCAAAAAATTCTGAACAGATAAAATATAATTTCCTACTACATTCTTCACTTTACAAGAAAATATGAAAGCATCCACACAAAAAGTAAACATACTACACAATATTTTAATAACATACAAAAATCAGGTTTCTAAAAAATATCCCTGTAATTTAATGTAAAGAAAATCTTAAAAATTCTTTTTTGAGAATCTCATATGTGAGTACTGTATTTACATTTCCACCCTTCCTTCTCCACAGGGGAACTCCTGCTGCTTTTCCCTGCCACTCCAGCTCAGATTCACAAACTCTATCCTATTTAATTAATTATTAGTTTCACATATGATCTAGAGTTGGGGACAGTAGGACATAGTTGATAGAAGGGAGGAATGGAGGTACAGTGTTGCCACTTCCATCTGGAGAGAGGAAGGAGAGATAAATAGCCCCAAGATTGTTAGAAAACACCAAAGGGAAACATATTTATAAGCTCACTTAAAATGTGTGTGTGTGTGTGTGTGTGTGTGTGTGTGTGTGTGGAGTGTGTGATTTAAATTGAATTAAACCATATGGGTAATAAAGGTCCTCTCAAGAACTGTAGACCATCTATCAAAACCCCAGAAGCCTAGGTAGCAGGCATGGGAACTCCCCCTTCCCAGTTGGTCAGGGGAGTACAAAGACGGTTCTTAGCTGCCATGTGAGTGCTGGGAATCGAACCCCAGTCCTCTGCAAGAGCAGTTGGCACTCTTTACTGCAGAGCCATCTCTCCATCCCCGCATCTCAGAACTTTTTAAAAGACATCTCTGGAGATTCCACACATGTGTAATGGAGGAATACAGCTGGAACTGAGTTTACAGATTAATCCCTGAGGACCATCTCTCATAGTATCAGAAGTTGCTGTGCAGACTGTCAAGGATGAAAAACAATGAATAGTCTTACCCATCTGTACAAAAATGACAGGCCTGGCAATATAACCCATTGGTCCCATAGTGGCCGTTTTTATCTTGGGAGTAACCAATAGCTGTCTTACTAGTCTTAAGGCCTGCTCATTTCAAGGGAATTCATGCTTGGTACTGTAAACCTAGCCAAATACTAGTTGCTGGAGAGGTCATAGATCCTAGAGGAGAAACTAGTTACATTTCTAAGCTAATATGAATTTAAAATATATTCTAGGGGCTGGAGAGATAGCCTAGCGGTTAAGGGCACCGACTGCTCTTGCAGAGGACCCGGGTTCGATTCCCAGCACCCACATGGTGGCTGAAAATCATCTGTAACTCCAGTTCCAGGAGAACTCCAGTTCCAGGGGACTCCAAGACCCTCTTCTGACCTCCGCGGCATTGCACGACACGGGTGCACATACCTACATGCAGACAGTACATTCATACACATACAAAAATAAATAAAATTTAAAAAATTATAAAAAAATATTCTAAATACTTGTCATTATACCCATGGATAAGTATATCTCTTATCGCTTATCAAAGAAGCTTCTTTTTGGAACAGATGGAGAGTATTAAAGAGTTCCACCACTGGCCAATGTGCAGAAAATAAGTGGCTTGCAGTGCCTAGCTATATATGCATGATACACCTACAATACATCCCCTGTACCTAAGACTCTAGGAAAAGCACAGGGAGAGCAGAAAGCATCTAAGTGCCAGATGACAAGGAATGCGTACTCATGAAATTTCATCAATATCGTTGCCTAAACCAGACATGCATATCTATAACAATATTTGGCATAGTAATATAGATGGGAAAATTTCATGAGATTCTACCTATAGATAAAAAGTTAGAGGCAACCAATGATCATTAGTTCCATTCTTATATTTACACAAAATGGATTTTTAAATATAAAATAATCAATTTTCTAAAGTTTTATCCTAAAGTAGAAAGTGTATTTTTTTCATAGAGAAGAAGAAAAATATTCCATATATCACATAATTTTTGCTAGCTACAACATATTTACAGAAGAAAACTTAAATTAGTATTTTGATTAGCAATCTATAACTGTCAGCAAGGAAAGTACAGTTTTCTTTCATAATCAAAAGTTTTCCTCTTTTTCTACAGAACTGCATGAGTTTTTTGAGATTACTGAACATGATTATATTATTCTGTCAAACACTCTGACAACATACCCCAGAGCATTTTTCAAAAATTTTTGAATAGAAGGGCTTAATATAGCCTTTAAGACCTCATTAGATTTCCTTCTTCCTATGAGAAAAAAATGAATGAACTAACATTTCATTAATCTCACTTCATGATTCCAAGTTTATTGAAAGTAGAAAGTTGAGAGAAGATATATTGAACATTTTTGTGGCTGGATCTTGACTGTTTACATTTGTAAACAGGTCGACTGAAAGGCTCACATCAATTGTTCCATTGATGGAACTTAAATTGAAAGTAAAGATGGACATTTTGTATCTAATTCATGATCTTTTATTATTTCTTCCCATACATATATACATATAATGAGAGCATTCTTTTTATATTCAATATATTTTCATTTTTCATAAGATGATAATTAATAGACTCATTTTACATAATAAAATATTATAAGAGGAAGCATATCAGCATTAGCAAATATGGGGAGGCAATACATTTTTAATGTAGGATGAAAAGGAAGGAAGAAAGCACAAAATATAGGGCATGAATAAAGAAAGATTATTACTCACCTTTGTATGGGTAGATTATAAGGATCAAAGATGCCAGTGACAAACTGTGCTCTAGCCAGCATTTGACTCATAATCTTATTGAGGTGGATATTTTCAGGGATACTGGGAAAGGGAAAAATGCAAACATAAACACATTAATACACTCATCTGGCTCATTGAAATATGTAAAGTAAATGGAACGGCTTCATATGTTTTATGGAAGATAACAAGAGTACGCTCATTACATTGCTTTATGAATTCATTGTCCTCAACTAAGTAGCTGTGTGCACAAGGAGAGAATCAATGTCTCATCTACATTTTCTTTCTTAATGCCTTCACAGAACTAGGTGCCTAGGGTGGACCCAGTATAATTTTCTTCAATTAATGAATAAAGCAAAACAATCATATGAAGGCTATATATTTTACCTTTGTGTTCAACTCATCTTAGTAGTATTTATTCTGTTCAGAATTATGTTTTAGATAATGAGAAAGAACAGAAGCTGTAGTACTTCATACATTTGGTCACTATGTGATGCTTTCATTAATCTACCTTAGTTAAGGCTCAGGAAACTTAGGCTTCAAAGAACTTAGACTATACCATGGTCTCCATTATATTTTTAGTAATTCATGAGTAGCACATTTGATTTTTTAATTTTGTTCCTGCATGTAACTTCCTATATTTCTGATCACGGGTGGAAAATTACTCAGGACAAATTTAGAATTTAATATTTCCTATGTCAGAATTACATTACATCACAGAATCTATCAGTTGACAGTTCTGGGGACTGAAATGACATGGGACACGCTGTTCATGTCTCTTGAATCATTGGACATTGATTTCAGAATGGGTTGGGCAGGAAACCAGAATTTATTAAATAAATTCATTCTCTTGAAATACTTAATGAGTTGTAGGAATCTTCTGGTCTTCTCATGCATAAGGTGACCACACAAAAAAGCTGAGTGATGGGCCTGTATGATTTCTTGTGGGGGGCCATAGATCTATACCCAGAGCCCAAGGATTTTACTAACACTGCTTCAGAGCTGTGCATATTGGAAATACTTAAACTGTAAAAAAAAAAAACAACAAAAAAAAAAACAAAAAAAAACTGCATGTGATTTATTTCAAACCTTTGTTTAATTTCCAGAGTAGCAAAAAAAAATTATGACTTGTTTTTTCCAGTTTTGTCACTTCTTTCATGGAGAGAATAGCTTTTAATAGATCTTAAATTTATTCTCCTTACATATGTGCTGTGTGTGTGTATCTGTGGGGACACTTGTGGAGTCCAGATGCTACTGAGCTGCACTAACAAGTATTTGTGAGCTGACCATCATAGGTTCTGGAAACAGAGTTCAGTACCTGGGAATAAGAGTATAGCCTCTTGGGCTGGAGAGATGGCCTAGCAGTTAAGAGCACTGACCGCTCTTGCAGAGGACCCACGTTTGATCCCCAGCACCCACATGGCGGCCAAGAACCGTCTGAAACTCCAATTCCAGGAGAACTCCAATTCCAGGGGAATCCAACACCCTCTTCTGACCTCCATGGCATTGCATGACACTTGCACGACATGGGTGCACAAAGAGGTTTGGGCATGCAAAGACAGTAACTCATGCTAACGCATGACACAAAAAAATACAAGATTTAATATAAAAAAATCTATAAAAAAGAAAGAAAGAAAAAGAGTATACTCCTCTAGCACAATACCAAACTATTTTGAAATCCTCTATTCTTTGTTATTGTTAAAATGTTATTGACTGTTTAAACAGTTTTAAAAAAACAAAGTAGAAGTATATATTCTGCTTTTTACATTGTTGTGCAATTTACTTATTTCCTCTTACTTCCTGGCTGGTAATTTGAGTGACTAAAAGTCAACTATGGAAACCATGAAATATGTTACAGAATACTGAGAGGACAGAGTTGACTTGGAGTTGACTTGGCCTTATAATAGATTTATTTGAAACACAGATTCAATGACTGCATAGGATAGAGTATTGCAGCCAATTTTACTAATATTGGGGAGTTTTTTCTTTTATTTGTTAATAACCATTGGTGCTGGATGCCTGTATGATATTAGTGGAAACTGTGAGGTATTCTTTTTGTTGTTTGTTTGTTTTGTTCCATTTAATTTTCTATTACTCCCAAATAAACATCTATATGCTCCATACATATACTAGGTTTACAAAGTATGAAGAATAAACTATAGGTTAACTTCCTGTTTGGCTTTGAGATCTCTTGAGCCCAGTGGACAGAAGAGGGGAGACGGTAGGACTTGGCGTGCCTTGGGCGGACTGTTTGGCTGATACGTTTGGCCTTGCTGTCTTTGGTTTGATTGCCTTTGTGCTGTGGGGTTGGAGTTATCACCCCCAGCTTGGACTTAAGGTGTGTGTCTTTGGCTTGATTAGATCTAGTGGCTGTGGGGGGGGAGTTATCCTCCCAGCCGGTATTAAAGGCCGCTTGTGTGACTCTTGAGATTTTGAGATCTCTTGCGAGCCCAGCGGCAGGTTGCCCGGGGCGGGGACTGAAGAGCCCCCCCCCCCCCACGCCAACTGAAGATTTACGAAGAAGGATCATGACGAGGCAAGCAAACCGCCTTTCAAGCACAGTGAAGAGGCAATTCAGGACTTCACATTGGAATACAGGAAGAGAAAACCCTATATGCCAGGTCACGAAGGAGCATAACTACACTGGGACGGTGCAGGGATAATCCCACGCCAAGTTTTACACAACCCTTATGAGTAATCATGGCAGTGGGATCCCCTGGGAGTGCCCCGGACCAGGACATCAAAAACCAATTGGACGTATTTAAAGAACTACAAAATCATTAAAGAACAATTAAAGAACTAAGAAAAGGAAGAGGACCGAGGAGAGAGAATGACAAACTCCGGAAGGATTAGTAGACAGTAAAAGAACATCTGAAAAGATCCATGCTGAAAATAAAAAAAGATACCGAACCAGGCAAACAAAAAGAGCTACAAAGAAGAGATCGGAAGCTCCAAAAAGAACAATAGAAACAACTATAGAGAAATCAGAAGAGGAATGACAAAGGAAATCAAACACTCATCCATCTCTCAATGAGGAGAAGGGAAATGAAAAAGCCTCGAAAGCAGAATGAGGAAGCAGAACAACAGAAAATAGACCTGGAGGATAACACAGAACAACTAAAAACC
>VZQC01004563.1:42001-66188 GCA_009823505.1 Rhizomys pruinosus
TGGATCTTCAGTTTTATTCCATTGGTCAACATGTCTGTTTTGTGCCAGTACCAAGCTATTTTTCTGACTATAGCCCTGTAGTATATTTTGAAGTCTGGTATTGAGATCCCCCCTGTATTGTTCTTTTCACTCAGGGTTGCTTTGGCTATTTGGGGTTTTTTGTTTTTCCAAACAAAATTAAGGACTTTTTTCCAAGCCTGTGAAGAAACTCTTGGGGATTTAAATTAGGATTGCATTAAATCTGTACAAGAGTTTGGGTAGAATCGACACTTTCACTATAATAATTTTCCCAATCCATGAGCATGGAAGGTTTTTCCATCTTCTAATATTTTCTTCAATTTCCTTCTTCAGGGGTTTAAAAAATTTTTTATAGAGATCTTTGATGTCTTTGGTAAGGTTTGTTCCTTGGTATTTTACTATTTTTGAGGATATTGTGAGTGGGAAGTTCTCCTTGAATTCTTTCTCCAGTTGCTTGTTGTTGGTGTAAATAAAGGCCATTGATGTTTTTAGGTTAATTTTGTATCCTGCCACTTTGCTGAAGCTGTTAATCGTTTCTAGGAGTTTTCTGGTGGAGTTTTTAGCATCCCTTAAGTAAACAATCATATCATCATCAAATAGGGTTAGCTTGACTTCATCTTTTCCAATTAGTACTCCTTTAATTTCCTTTTCTTGCCTTATTGCTCTAGCAAGTGTTTCAATCACTATATTTAAGAGGAGTGGTGACAGGGGGCAGCCTTGTCAAGTTCCTACCTTTAAAGGGAATGTTTCTATCAATTCCCCATTTAGGATGATATTGGCTGTGAGTTTCCTGTATATGGCTTTGATTACACCGAGGAATGATCCCTCCAATCCAATTCCCTCTAGGGCTTTAAGCATGAAGGGATGCTGAATTTTGTCAAAGGCTTTTTCAGCATCAGTTGAGATGATGGTATGGTTTTTGTCTTTCATTCCATTTATGTGTTTGATGATTATTGATTTTCATATGTTGAACCAACCCTGCATCTCTGGTATGAATCCAACTTGGTCATGATGGATGATCTTCTTGATATGGGTCTGTATGCTATTTACCAGTATCCTGTTTAGAATTTTGGCATCTGTGTTCATTAGGGAGATGGGTCCACAATTCTCCTTTTTAGTTAGATCTTTGCCTGGTTTTGGTAATAGAGTGATGTTGGCTTCATAGAAGGAATTTGGGAGAATTCCCTCTGTTTGTGTCCTTCTAAACAGTTTCAGTAACAATGGTTGTAGATCTTTTTAAAATGTTCTGTAGAATTCTGCTGTGAAACCGTCTGGGCTTGGGCTTTTTTAGTTGGGAGGTTTCTTATTACAACTTCAATTTTTTCATGTATAAGGGATCTGTTTAAGCTATGGATCTCTTCTTGGTTGAGCTTTGGTGATTCCCAGGATTTCAGATATTCATCTGTTTCTTCTAGGTTTTCATACTTGGTAAAGTATAGGTTTTTGACGTATTCCTGTATGATTTTCTGGATATTTTCCTTGTCTGTTGTGATATTTCCCTTTTCATCATGGATTGTATTGATTTGGAGTTGTGCCTTCTTTCTTTTGGTTAACTGGGTTAGAGGTCTGTCTAGCTTGTTTACTCTTTCAAAGAACCAAATTTTGGATTCATTGATTTTTTTTGTATTGTTTTCTTTATTTCTATTTCATTGATTTCTGCTCTGATTTCTGTTATTTCTTCCTGTATGTTGTGTTTAGGGTTCATTTGTTGTTGCCTATCAAGTGCTTTTAGCTGTGGTGTTAGATCATTCACTTGTGCTCTTTCTGTTTTTCTAATGTAGGCACCCAGGGCTATAAACTTCCCTCTTATTACTGCTTTTAAGTCATCCCATAGGTTTTGTTGTGTTGTATTGTCATTGTCATTCAGTTCCAGGAATGTTTTTATTTCTTTCTTTATCTCTTCATTGACCCATTTATTATTCAAGGGTGTGTTGTTTAGTCTCCATGTGTTCTTGTAGGCAGTAGGGCTTATCCTGGTGTTGATGTTGAGCTTTATTGCACTGTGGTCTGATAGAATGCATGAAATTATTTCAATCTTTTTGTTATTTTGTAGGCTTCTTCTGTGTCCCAGTATGTGGTAGATTTTGGAGAATGTTCCATGGGGTGCTGAGTAGAAAGTGTATTCTCTGGTATTAGGGTGGAATATTTGGTAGAGGTCTATGAGTTCCATTTGGTGTATCATATCCATTCAGTTCAGATGTCTCTCTGTTTATTCTTTGTCCTGTTGACCTGTCCAAAAGGCTCAGTCGGGTATTGAAGTCCCCTACTATGAGTGTACTCGGGTTAGTGTGTGACTTGTGGTCCTGAAGAATTGTCTTTATAAAGTTTGGTGCACCAGAGTTTGGGGCATATATATTCATAATTGTGAAATCTTCTTGGTGAATTGTTCCTTTGATAAAAATGTAATGGCCTTCTTTGTCTCTTCTGATTTCTTTTACTTTGAAGTCTATTTTGTCCGATATTAAAATAGCAACACCTGCTTTCTTTTTGGTACCATTTGCTTGGAATATTTTTTTCCATCCCTTCACTTTAAGGTGGTGCCTGTCCTTGAAGGTAAGATGTGTTTCTTGCAGACAGCATATCGATGGATTCTGTTTCCTAATCCAGTCTCCCAGTCTATGTCTTTTGATTGGGGAATTTAGTCCATTAATATTTAAGGTTATGACTGATAGGTTTGTGTTGCTTCCTTTTGCCTTATTATCCATCTGCGGTTTTGATTTAGGTTTCTACTTCTGCAGTTATGCTTTTATTGATTTCTCCTTCTAGGTGCCTGGGGTTGGTTGCTCCTTTCTTCTGTTCTTTGAATTGCTTCAAGTATTCTCTGAAGGGTTGGTTTTCCGGACATGTATTCTTTCAAGTTGTTTATGTCATGGAAGATTTTCCTCTCTCCTTCCACTATGATTGACATTTTTGCTGGGTATAGTAACCTGGGCTGGCATCCATTGTCCCTCAACACTGGGAATGCTTTGCTCCAGGTTCTTCTTGCCTTCATCGTTTGCTGTGAGAAGTCCGTTGTTATTCTGATAGGTTTCCCCTTATAGGTCACTTGTTGTTTTTCTCTTGTCGCTTTAAGAATTTTGTCTTTGTTTTGGGTGTCCAGCATTTTAACTATGATGTGGCGTGGAGAATTTCTTTTCTGATCTTGTCTGTTTGGAGTTCTATGTGCTTCTTGTATTTGTATTGGTTTGTCTTTTTTTAGTTTGGGGAAGTTTTCATCTATTATTCTGTTGAAGATCTGATCAATACCATTCTCTTGGGATTCTTCTCCTTCCTCTATTCCTATGATGCGGAGGTTTGATCTTTTCATAGTGTCCCACAGTTCCTGGTTGTTCCACTTTTGTGTATTTTTAAATTTTTCATAATCTTTACTTGAGGTTTTTAGTTGTTCTGTGTTATCTTCCAGGTCTGATATTCTTTGTTCTGCTTCCTCCATTCTGCTTCTGAGGCTTTTTCCATTCCTTTCCTCTTGATTGGATGAGTGTTTGATTTCCTTTTTCATTTCCTCTTCTGATTTCTTTAGTATTTCTACTTCTTTTTGGAGCTTCTCAATCTCTTCCTGTAGCTCTTTGGTTTGCTGGTTGGTTTCCTTATCTTTTTCAGCATGGGATCTTTTCAGTGTTTCTACTTCCTTCTGGAGTTTGTCATTCTCTCTCTCTAGGTTCTTCTTGAGTTCTTCATTCTCTTTTCTTAGTTATTTGATTTGCTCTTTATAATCTTGTAGTTCTTTAAATATGTTCACAATTGTGTTTCTGATATCTGTGACCTGGGCCATCCCCAGTGGGATCCCAGTGTAGGAATCTTCCATAGGGTTTGTCGAGCTTGTTGTGAGATTATCCTGTCCCTTTCCCATGTTGTCTCTTCTTCACGTTCCTGGCATATGGGCTTCTCCTTGCCTGTATGCCTCTTCACTGTGTTGAAGGCTTGCTTTGCTTGCCTCCTTCAGATGCCTTCGAAATCTCAGTTGGGGGGTGTTGTGCTCTTTAACTCCAGAACCTGTGCTTCAGCTGGCCTTGGGAGATCTCAGATCTCAAGACTCACATAACCCTACCTTTTATACCAGCTGTGAGGATAACTCCACCCCAACAGCCACAAAAGCTAATTAAGCCAAATGCAACTAAATTAAATCAAACAACAATCAGCCTTGCTGAAGCACCCAGCTCCTACCTACCTTCCTGCACTTCAGCTGACCTTGGGAGATCTCATATCCAATGTGGTATTATTTTTAGTAATAAATTACCTATCATGACTTACACATTGAGATTTGGTACTGAGATCCACAACTGCTCTTTTTTTTTTTTTTTTTTTTTATTTATTTCCGTTCATTTGTATGAATGCACTGTCTACACAGGTCTGTGCACCCATGTCGTGAAATGCTGCGGAGGTCAGAAGAGGGTGTCAGATTCCCCTGGAACTGGAGTTCTCCTGGAACTGGAGTTACAGATGTTTCTCAGCTGCCATGTGGGTGCTGGGGGGATCGAACCTGGGTCCTCTGCAAGAGTAGTGGGCACTCCCAACCGCTATGCCATCTCTCCAGCCCCTACACAAATTCTCTTTTATAAGAACAAATAAAACTCTTCTGATTGATATTTCTCTGGAGTTTCCTTCAAATTATATAGCAACTCTGATGATTATTTTAAGCCCATTGATTCAAGAGTAGTCAGTGCAGTCTCTCACAGGGGAGCTCTCAATAAAGATGTCAGAGAAAGAGATGATCTTTCATGTAGTCTCAGGTGGAGGCTTGGCATTACAGTTTGCAAAATACTAACCTCAAATGATATTGACCAAAATTATGCTAAAGAGTGACTATACCTAAGGCTCAGGACTATCGTGTGAAAGGGGGCAGGATGATGGTAAAAGCCAGAGGAACAGGATCCCTGGAGCTACATAACATATTCTAGACATGATGGGGAAGCAGACTCCACTAAATCACCACAGTATGGTTGACTAACAAGACTTTCATATTGACAACATCTGTTGACAGGCCAATACATATGGGAAAAGTAACACAGGGTCCTACTTCTAGATGAAGAGCTACAGGTAATCAATGGATGCTGAGGGGCAGATAATTGGTTTTCTAAAGGGACTAGCTCCTTGAGAGGTTATTTATTACCAAGTGGCCAGTTTTAAACACATGTACACATAAGCACCACTAAATCAAAACAGTCATTATGTAACATATTCATAAATGTATATATGCATATGTAACAGCAATAAAGTAAAAGACAATAAGTTGAGAGGAAGTTGGAGGGGGTGTCAGAGTGGTGGAATGGTGAAAATATAGTATTCATATATGGAATTCTCAAAAAAATGGACATGCACGCACACACAACCACACACAGGCAAGGAATGTTATCAATTATAGGTTAGGGATAAGTTATTTATGCTATTGAACATAATTGTATAATGTCACTTTAAAGACACAGAATAAAATGATTAGACCACATTAACAAAAGGCTTTGGAGAGATATGAATCCCAATATTTTGAGTTTATGTTGCTTAAAGTTCAAAAAGCAAGAAAAACACTCTATTATGCCAGTTTCTGTGGGAGAGGAGATGAAGACCTGAGGTGACTTGGCATCTTGTTTGTGTCTTAGTTTTCACTGAACCTGGCAAGACTAGATTCTTTAGCATCCCGTGATCCAACCAATATCTCCGAAGATGGTTGGTTTCATCACATCTCAACAAGTGACTGGGAAGAATTTCTATATGTTACCAATTATCGTGTGTGTTTATATTCCTCCCTGGCCCTGTGATATGATATTTACACTGTAACATTTAATTGTTCTGGTCCTATACTCTGGTCATCTTTCAAGCTCTTTTCCTGAGGATTTCCACAAGAAAAATAATAAATAAGCTGAGGCTTCTAAAGAAAGCTCTGAATTGAACATTATCTTAATACACTTGAGGTGATTGATACATGAGGAAATTAGTTTGCATGTATCTCAGTAATCTAGCTGGACCTCAAGAAACACATCTACATTCAAAATGGGGATTATCGATTCATTGTCACAAAACATTCAACACAACATGAGCACCTGAGACATGGCACAGGAAAAGGTTAGAAAAACAATTTAAAATTATTGCTGGTGTTAGTCAGCTTTGAAGATAGTGTGAGAAAACAGAGCCATGTTCTCAGATGGGACATTGCCAGGAACAGGAATGATTCTGTGTTTGATTCTTTTATCAATTCTTCATAAGAAGGCAGGAAGAAGTAGGAGGGTATTTTTTCAAGCACCTGTCATTTATATTAGCCCCAAGAAAAATAGATTTGGTCATTTTCAGTGTTTGAACAACATTGCTTTTGTCTGAATTGAATCTTGATCATGACAAAGTAGTCTTGTTTTTGTCTTGATCTATCACAATCACATATATACTTGTTGGAGGTTGCTTTATGTTAGGAATGTTTATGTTTAACAGAAGAAAATCAAAGCCCATCTCTAAATGCCAGGAGAGCTTCTAACAGTATCAAGAGCTCACAATATCAGGCTAGATTCCAGATGTTGGGGGATGCTTTATTTTATTCAATATAGTCTATAATCAAATATGTCAATAAAACAGAGTCTATCTCAGATGTAGATACGTCGTTTAGCATCCTGTTTACTCCTGACATTCATTATATGACACTCATAGATGAGGCAAAATCCCTACTGCTCATACAGATAATAATTCCTCTCATTATTATCATTTTAAATTCTTATGGATGAGTTTTATGTGTTAATGTTGTAGCTTAATCTTATTATATATTTCCATATGTTTTACCCTTAGGGCTTGGCTAAGTGTAATCTCTTCTAATTGAATATTTCCTCTCACCACATCATTTCCATGTTTGTCAAATTCTTTGTTGTCTCCTTGCTTTTCCACAAAACCATTTGAAAATACTCTCATATTATTTAACTCTTTTAGATGTTTATATAAACTTAAATGTATTTAATAGATCCTCTTGAAGACATAGGAAGTAAGGTGCTTCACTACTCTCCTGAGTGACAGCTATCCTCAATAAATGGGCTCCTTGATTTTAAGCTGAACTCCAATTTCTTTAAAAATATCCCCTAATTCGTGTATTTCTCTTAGCAGGTAGAGTTGGTTACATAGGCGAAGGGCTTGGAGTATGACTTGAATGGATTAAGACATAGTTTAATGTGACAGTTAAATCATTCTACAGGAAATGCATAGATATTTTCATTTGGGGACTGGAGAATTTGCAATTAATCATGTCAGGGGAAGTAACTAAAGAAAAGAAAAATATAACATTAACAGGTGCCAAAGCATAGAATAAAACTAATTTTCCTGTTTCAGAGAGAAGAGGAGGGACTTCACAGCAGTGAGGTGTTGGAGTATGATATTTATGTGCCTGTGTCCCTGTGCGCTGACATATTCTCTGCTCCACATCTTTAGCAAAATGAGTTATAATCGGTTGTCAAAGAATATTTGTGTGAAAGATTTTGAGTTACTAGTATGGAATGTAAATATGTAAAAATTATTCTCTTATACAAATAATATGACAATTATTTCACTAATGTTTTACTGAAACTGTAGTGTAGGGTTCCAATGAAACTTAATAAATGAGGATGTTTTTATACTTAATTAAAAAGTTCTGAAGTAGACTTGCTAATACATACATTATTGAGGCACATTCATTTATGAAGGAAAATAAAATTCCACATTTGAGATATCTTTACTATTGATCAGAAAGTTCTAGTAGTAAGCATACAGTAGTAAACATACAGCCAAATATTGGTATTCTGTTCTAGAAAGTGAACCCTCCATTCAATGTATTATAAAATATTTGTACAAGATTGGCAAAATATATAGTTATTATTTAGTGGTTTACATTCCTTCATTTTTTATTGATAGCAAAGTGCTCATGTGTTTAAAGAAGCATAGAGGAAAAGGTCCATTTCTAGAACTGAAGAAACATGGAACTAAAGTTATTACAGAATATTAGAAGAATCTAGCTGAGAGACTCCTTCTTAATTTAACTCGTAAAGCAATATATTTCCACATCCTGTTAGGTGTGGATTTTCTCCATATTTTATTTCTATTTCCAAGGACCCAGTGCCACTTTTGTTTTAGATTTTGGGTTAGTAATGTATAAAGCAAAAGAAAACGAATAATTTCCTGTAATATATTCACAATAACCATCAATATAAAGCTAACCATTTTTGGCTTAAGACAATATAACATAGAAGTATTTGTGTATGCATAAGAAAAAATAACATTGATACATGCACATATTTGCCTTTCAAAGTATGATCCCTAGTAGGCCCTATAATTCACAATAAAGTTTTGCATCAAATATATCATATTCAAACATTTGAATGAAACGGAATGAAACGTTCAATTAAATTATTATTATTATTGTTATTATTATTATTATTATTATTATTTGTTGTTGTTGTTGTTGTTGTCGTCATTGTTGGGTGACCTAGGGTCTCCCTAGTGGCCTAGGCTGGGATGTAACTCTGTAACTCACTATGTAGATGAGGCTATACTTGATGTCACAGAGATCCACCTGCCTTTGCCTCCTAGATTACAGGTGGGTGTCACGACATTCAGCTGGGAAATCATTCGTATATTTATTTATGTATAATTTAAATGTATAACTGTATTGCTTACAGGTATGAAGGTGCACCCATAATTTGTAATGTTCGCAGAAGCCATAAGAGAGAGTCAGATTCCTGGAATTATTGATGGTTGTTAGTCATTATGTGGATGCTGGGAATCAAACTTGGGTCCTCTGCAAAAGCAATCAGTTCTTCTAACCATTGAGCAATCTCTCCAGGTGCTCAACTGGGAAATTTCTTAAAAATGTATTTAGGAGAGATTTTTAATAGAGCTCCTGGTGAAATTAAGTAAAATAAACTAACTCATCTTTAAGATCGTGTTAACTAACAATAACAACAAACGTAGAGCATATTCATCAAAGCAACTTAGTTTTAATAATCATTAGAAAGATTGTCCTTACAAAAAAATTGAGGTAATGTAAGTAAACATGTCAGCAGCCTGTTTCTGTTTTAAATTTCATTAAAGTTTTCCTTGTACATAGTCACATTCATTAGTGGCATGTTACTTTGGGCTGAGTTGTTACTTCAACTACAGAATTGGGCAGTTCCCACACAGAGAATTTGGAAAGCAAAGCTTTACTGTTGAAGACATCTTCCCATCCTCGTCTAGCATAAAGCTTAATTAGACTCAGATGTTCCTCATTGACTGCTAAGTCCATTTGGCATTCAGCTTCGTTAATATAAGGTTAAAATTGGAGTCTCCTGACATTAAAATGTTTGATACAAAGGAAAAACAAGAAAAAAGCAATGAACTGAAATACAGTGATAAGATATAAAATTTCCAAAGAATCCCTCTGATTTCATTCGACTCTATTTTGTCAATGATAAAGGATCATATTACATGACTGAATTTTATGTTTACATAAGTAAAGTATATATATATTATATAAGCCCTGCTGTGAGTCTTCTATTACAGAGTGCACTGTTATTGAAATAGAACATTTCATTTCAACAGCATTTCTATTTTTTGGCCTTTAATCCCAGCACCTGGAGGCAGAGGTAGGCTGATCTTTGTGAGTTCAAGGCCAGCCTGATCTACATAAGGAGTTCCAGGACAGCTTGGAGCTACAGGGAGACCCTTTTTCAAAAAGACCAAAAAAAAAAAAAAAAAAAAAGCAAGCTGCTTTCTCATAAGTACCTTAATTATATTCTGTTCTTTTTCAGATCATGACATTTCATAAGCATGAAGACAATTATAAAGCTGAAAAAGAAGGTAAATTAAATATTTTTCAACCTGTTAGATATCTGAAAGGTTTTCTTTTCTTTTTACTTTAGTCTAAAATAGAACAAGGCTTTGGTATTGTAGTTACTGATACTTAAATCTTCCATATATGTGGGAGAATAAAAACAAGGACATTTCATAGACATACAATCCAGTTAACAGAAGAGGATGAGTGAAACAGTGATCCTGGTGAAGGTAGTGATGTCATAGGATTGTGATTAGGAAGGCCCATCCCCCAATCACACCCTTCCTTACCTTTTTCCATTTAGTGGCAGAGAGTGATGAGCAGTGCCAGCTACCTCATCTTTGTCCTTCACAGAATATCTCATTCTCTTATCTATATGCCAAATCTATTAAATAATTTTCTTGTTTGTAATAATCATTTGACTCCATAAACTCCATTTCTCTACTGGCTTTTTTTTTTTCTTCATCACCATTTACCTACAAACTCATAAAGAAACTTTGGAATTATTTCTGATATTTAGATAATATTCTAATTTAGCTTCTATATAGCTTTAGAAACATTCCCCTTCTTGCATTCTTGCTATCCTAGACTGAATTTAAATTCATAACAATTCTCTATTTTATTCTGAATTTTATTAAAATTCTGGAGATATCTAAAAAGTAAAACAAACTTTTGTATCGAATGCTATTACATCCATTTCCAAGTCTTTATATTTATGGACAATTATGGCACAGCACACTAAAGTAAAATCTAGCTGAATCCTGTTACACTTTTATTATTCCTTTGCTTCATCTCCATATCTCATAATATTGCCTCTCTTGCAGCTGACTGCTGTGAATGTCAACACTGCAACTTCTACTCTCATTTATCTTCTAACATTTATTTACATATTCCAGATTGATCAATGAAATACAACTAGGTAAAATGCCCAGGTTTCGAAGTCTTCAGTGATTTCCAGAGTTTTATGGCAAGGCAGCCAGAGTCTGTTGCCACAGAATTTAGAACTGTGAGTTTCTTTTTACTATTTTTAAGTCTCATACTTTCACATGGAAACATTTTTTGCATAAACATGAAAACACACATTTACTAGGATGCTGCTTAATAATAAACAACACACACTAGGAAAGAAATTACAACCCAGTAATTAGCCACAGGTTTTTCATTAATAAAGCATATGTGACATTAAACAGATGTTTAACATCTTTGAACTTTGATCTCTTCTCTGTGCTATATGGCAAATAAATTCTAGCTATAATGAAATACAAATGTATATACTACTATTATTTGGGAAAATTATTTGGGAAAATCTAAAAGATGCAAACACCCAAACATTAATCCAGTAGAGAATTGGAATTTGCCCATTGGGAAGATAGCTAAATTGGTAGAGTGCTTGTCTAACATACACTAAGTCTTAGGTTCAGTCGTCAGTACAACTTGCAATGAGGCACATCTGCAATTCTCACACTCAGGGAGCAGGTGTGGAATCAGGAAGAACAGAAAGGTAAAGTTATCCTGGGATACATAGCGAGTTCTAATTCAGGGTCCATCTGGGCTATTAGTGCTGCTTAAATACCTATATATCTAATTGCTTGTTCTTCATTAGTAGGATCGAAAGGTTATTCCTGGACAAACTGTCAGCCCATGAAAGGAAACAGCCAGAGTTGACCAGAGTCCAAGTCAACAGCTCCAGAGAGAGTGGACTGTTTTACCTCTCATCCACCTGTGCCCCTTTTCTAAGCCTAGGGAACAACCTGCGGAAGAGGGGGCGTGGTAGAATGTAAGGGCTGCGATTGGGGTGAATGGTGAAACTACAGCAATGTAGTCTGGACACTCATTTGATCAACTTGATTGAACAAACAACCTGTCACCCCCCACTGGATGGTGGGGCTGTAGGTGTTTGGGCACAACAGCCTGCAGATAGGTTTTGCATGAAGGATGCTTGTACTCATGGATTATCACTTATAGCTAAAAATGAAAAAAAAAAAAAAAACTGAGAGAAAGATGCAGGACAGTTATGGCAGAATGCATGATCTGGGATGGGGTGGGGGTGGGGGGGAAGGGAAAGGGAAATAAGCCTGAACTGAATTGGAAAAAATGTATGAAATGCACAAAGCATCAATAAAAACTAATTTAATTAAAAAAAAATAAAATTGACATTTGCATCTTCATTTTTCGTTTTTTTTTTTTTTTTTTGTCTGTTCGAGACAGGGTCTTCCTGTAGCCCCAGCTATCCTGGAACTCACTCTGTAGACCAGGCTGACCTTGAACTCACAAAGATCCGCCTGCCCCTGCCTCCCAAGTGCAAGGATTAAAGGCGTGTGCCACCACGCCCAGCCCATCTTCATTTTTCACCTAGGATTAGAACTGTCTTTAAAGTTCTTTTCAATAATAATTCAGGTATATCACCTTCTAAAAATTAGTTATTATGAATACCATGTTATGGAAAAGAAAACCTGGATCAAAAGGTTAGGTTTATTTATTCTGTATTCACTAAGTCACTATTTATTGAGTTCCTATCTAATGATAGGAATTCTAGGGAATGTGATATTAGAGAAAATAGTTACATGTACCAGGAGCCACAATTAAACATTGAGAGTCTCTGATCAAGCTCACATGACACTTATTTAATGTTGACTTGTATTGCACTTTGGCCTCAATAGCATATCATCAGGCAGAGACTCATGCAAAATGGAGAACAATTTCTTTTATAAGTAAATTTTCTTCAGCATTGAAGTCCTTGAAGTGATTTGACATTTCTCTACTCTTTGCCTCTAACAGCCAGAAATCATTTACATTTGGATAAGGTATAGACCTCCAGATGGACAGTGTTTCTTATCTCCACTTTCCAGTTCATCCTGAATTGCAAATCATAAAGTCAAATTTCATTATGTCATTTCCACACTTCAGGCAGCTTCCTAGTCATTTATTTCCCATGAGTGTTGCCTCAGCTTCTCTTCCTACAATTCAGGGCTTTCCTTTATATTCCTCTATGAAATTCTGGACTTCAGTATGGCTTGTGTGAACTATATCCAGAGCAGTGGGCCCTTGAGCTCTCTCCCTCATTGTACTTCTTCCTCTATTCCTTCATGCCCAGGAAGGCTGCTCTGCTTCTCTTTCCATGTAGAAACCATATGCAGCTCTTATGGTTCTTATGAAGTCTACATTTTAAATAATTTAATAATTCTGCTTTTCTCTTACCACATCATAAAATTTTGAACTAAAATAAATCTTAAAATATTTGCCTGGATAGTGGAAAGATAGCTCATGGTGATCTTGCAGAGGACCTTGGTTGAGTCCCTGCCTATATGTCAGAAGAAACACAATTGCCTGTAATTCCAGTTCTGGCTTCCACTGGCGCCTGCACTCATGGGCTAACATGGCACATAATCACACAGACATACATAAATTAAAAAAATTAAAAATACTTGTCCCATCCCTTGAAGATCTTTTAAAATGTGCTAACAAAGAACTCAAGTGTTTACTATTGCCCACCTCCTTGTAGAGATAGATTCAGAAGATTATATGTTCAAGGTGGCAATTTCTCAAATGCCATTTTTTTTTCCTTTTGGTCAATAATGTTCTTTGAACATTTCAAAGTGGTTAATTTATTTTCTTTAAAAATATCTGGAAGCCAATTTGTTAGACAGGAATCTGGGGTCTCAAGAGATGACTATGCTATCTAAAGTATTTTGACAAGGCAAACAGTTTTTACTTCTGCAGAGATGTATGTAGCCATGCCAAATCAAGCACCAAGCATACCTAAGGCACTTACCTCTGGAATTTAATACCTAACTCTGGAGTGCTCAGATCTCAGCCTCACATTCTTATGCAGCTGGCTGCCTTAATGCAGCACACTTGATAAGCAGAATGTAATTTGCAGCACCAAGTGCAAACTTAAGCACATATTTTGATTTCAAGAAATATTGCATTTGGAGGAATTTGAGTTCCCCCCAGGCAGCTTCTTTGTATTATTTTCTTATACATGTTTTAACTTGGTTAATAATTGATAGAAAAGAGAATACATTTATCTTATATTTCCCACAAAGTTTAAGAACAGGTAGCATAGGACATGAATTCTTTAAATATAACTTCAAAGTATCTGTTATTGCAAAGGAAGTGTATGGATACTTTGATACTTTTTCTTTGTATTTTGTTTGCTTGTTTTAGAAACTGGTTCCTACCATATTCCTTAAGCTTAAGGTGAACTTGTCATCAGCTTTCTCCAGAAATCTGAATGCTAAGATTAAAGGCATGCTCCACATACACTGCTTTGGATTTATTATGACTGATCATTTATCTGAAATAAATTTTCCTAATTGATACTTGGATTATACTTAGAAAAAGTAAATAAAGCAATTAACAAAACTACCCAAATTGTATAAGTTTAAATAAAACCAGGGATGTCCATTTTATCAAATAACACCCTAAAATAAATTCAGGTAATATAAAAATTTTTCTAAATGAATATTAGGTAAGATGTCATTTTTTAACACATACACAAACAAACTTCAAGTTAATTGCATGACAGTGTAATTTCCTTGGTATATATTACTAAGTGCCCAATAGAATGCTGTTGCATTTGACAAATTTTAAATTGTTAAGAACTTAATATTGGTTGAAGAGGCATATGTGTTTACATATATATGGTTATATATATTTAGAATGATTTGATACCTACCCTTGATCTAAGAATTAAAATATTAATAAATAAGAATGAAATCATTTAACAATATTTTTAATGGTGATTTGTCAGAAAATTCAACAGTGAATTAAATCTTTTAATATTCTAGATATTTGGCTCTTCTTTTCCCCAAGAGTTATTGAAATTGAGGTTAAATGGATACTTTGATTTAGAATACACACACTAGAACATAGCATAGAAGCTTCACATTTCAATATCCCTGTGCATCACACACTGAAGAACACATTTCAAGGCTATGTTTAATGCTCCCACCATATTGTTAAACACCTCTCTTTAAAGGGCTTTTATGGCATCCTGTGACATGCATGATAAGGAATTTCATTCAGTCTTCTGCTTTCCTTAGTAGCCTAACCTATTCATCAATAAACTAATCCAGGAGAGGCTTTCTCCAGGAATAAAATGATCAACAGAGAGGTAGAAAATAAATCTATCATTAAGCCCACTATAATAGTGTACAATAATTTTGATTTAAGTGAAGTTCCAGGCCATGCCTCACCTAACATCCAGCAGGTGTGGGTGGGATTTCAAGAACATCTTCCTTCATTAATAGCAATGTGAGCACCAGAAATTTATTATACATAGACTGTATTGTAATTATGTTAAATATTGAGCCATTATTGCCAAAATTATGCAACTTGACAATGAGTATTATGACTGCATGTATGTATGTGTGTTGTTCAGTGCCCTTGCAGGTCAGATGAGGGTATTGGATCCCTTGGAACTGCAGTTATGGATGGTTATTAACCACCATGTGGTTTCTGGGAATTGAACACATATCACTCTGCAAGAGTGATATTACCTGTGAGCCATCTCTCCAGCCCCTGAGTTGGTCTTTAAGAGAGTGAGATTGATCAGGCTCCATTGGATCTAGTCAGACCGAAGGTCATATGGGAGCACAAATGTTAGAAAATCGTCCTTAATATGCAGGGCAGAATGGATGAAATGCAGTGGGTAGAGCTGTGGGGGTTGCAAATAGGGGAGAGCATCTCAGCACAATTAAGTTTTATTGTATGAAGTGCACAAAAAATTTAACATATGTATTGAATAAAAAGAAGAAAAGGAGAGATTACACTTTTCTGAAAAATTCAGAGACATGGGCAGCACTCATGGACAGTTACTGGTCTGTGTGTGATTCCATCCACAAGAACTGCACTAAGAAGTGGGGATTCTAAGCAGCAGAAGTTCACCATCTCATTACCACTCTAGATATTCTGCTTATCTCTTTATCATGGTTTATTGTGAACCCTCCTTCCTAGGGTTGTTCCTGTGTCCAGGTAATCTGCACAAACAGGAAATTTAGGTCTTCATCCAGGCCAGAGAATCTATCCCTTTGACCAGTTTGAATGAATTTTATTTGTTTGTGTGTTTGTTTGTTGTTTGTTTGTTTTGCTACTGTAATAGCAATAACTGAGAAATACAGTGCTATAAACAATATTCATAAACAAGATGCTGTATGTATTTTTTCTCTATATGTATAAGTATACTTGAGTATGAAATTCTAGAACGTTCTGAGAAAATAAATGGGAGGAAATTAGCAATGAATCAAAAGGAACTTTTGACTTCAGATTTGAACAACTGTATGAGAAGCTGGGTACAGCTCCATAAATTATAACAGATTGGCATACTTTTAAAGACTTTTTTCCATAACATGGGGGCTATGGTAATTAAGATGATATAAAGTTCCATCTTGGTTTTGTGGTTTTTGAACTGCTACTTAGGTTTTCAAATAAAGATGTTAGGTGAGAACTTTGAAAATAGATCTGGGGGCTGGAGAGATGGCCTAGCGGTTAAGAGCGCCGACCGCTCTTACAGAGGACCCGGGTTCGATCCCCAGCACCCACATGGCGGCTGAGAACCGTCTGAAGCTCCAATTCCAGGAGAACTCCAGTTCCAGGGGAATCTGAGACCCTCTTCTGAACTCCGCGGCATTGCACGACACGGGTGCACAGACTTGCATGCAGACAGTACATTCATACACATACAATCCTAATATAATTAATAAACAACAAAGTTAAAAAGGAAATACATCTGGATTAGTCAGGAAATAGTTTCGGCCTATTAACATAATTGGATATATATTCTTAGAATCATTGTGTAGTGGCTATACGCCCTATGGCCCTTAATATCATTTGTCATTAAATGTAGAAGGAAAAAAAATTATTTGGAATCCTACTCGGTTTCTGCATTTCCTTGTTATGTAGATAGAATGAAATATACAAGAAAGAGAAGTTGGCGAGCTGGCTCAACAAAGCAACTTAAAAAGCAATTTATATTTAAAGTGAAATGGTAAGAAATTGAAAAACATTAAGGTTTCAAATAAATTGAAAGTGAGAGAGAATAAGCAACTCTAGGTGGCACCGCTGGCTGGCCCGCGCGCAAACACCGACCTGGCTCGGTCGAGTCACACCCGTCTTCAAGCAGTTATACCCAACCAAGTAGCTACGCAAGAGCCTTAGGCTAGTCTTCACGCAGGATTAGACATGAACAACCCAAACCACCCTATTGGCATAGAGCTCTCGAAAATTTTAAGACACTACTTTACAATGTCCATTCAAAATATTCCACAAGAAAGGAAAATAAATTATTAAGTAAGTGAAACAAGATGGTAAGTGTCTTTCAAAAGAAAATTTGAAATATGGTGGGGCTTCCTCTTTTGTTTCAAAGTGAGAGGAGATGAGATTATTTTTATTATAAGGTGAGATTTTAGAAAACAGCACTTATATAATACCTACATCTTATCTCTCTTATGCGTATTTCTCTATAATTTCAGGTAAGTGTTGATTTTAAGCTGGTCACAGAAATGTTATAATCTCGTCTAGTATTATCTAAAAATATACTAATAACATTACGTACATACACTACGTTGAGTATACTATCTCACTATAGCTATATATCACACGAGCTTGTGCTATATGATACTAAATAATACTGTTTCCGGCCTTCCCTAAATGGTCCCTGAAACAAATCTCTTCAGTTTGCATATGAAAAAATTGAGACACATACAGATTAAAAATGATGCTTCATATTCAACTGTGGTACTTCATAGTGCATTTTCGTATCAAGACTTGTAGACAGCTAAAAATAATGCTGTTATTGCACACAAACACATAGAAACACACACACACACATAAACACACATAAAGATCTCAAAGTATCTCAGATCTCCTGCTATATTGCACTCTTTTATGTGTTCATATGTTTGATGTGTGGATACAAGTTCACATGAATGGGGGCAAACATGCTTCCAAAATCCATGCAGACTTGTGGATATTTGCATATGGTAGCCAGTGTTGATATTGATGCTCTGCCTCAGGTGGTCTCCACTGAAGATAAGTTTTGAAGCATAATCTTTCACTGAACCAGAAGCTTATTATTCTGGTCACTCTAGCTAAACATTTTGCTCCAGGGATGCTCTGCCTCTGCCCCTGGAGCAAATGAATTGCAGTGTCCAGTCTTAGTTGGGTCCTGTCCTGGAACAAACTGAGCTGAGGAAAGGTAAGTGTGCACTCACCCATTCCCCAGCCTCCTCAATTCCCTGAGTCACTCAGACGCAGCGGGGAGTCTAGTCAAGCAGGATCTCACTTTATTGCAAGCAGGGCAATGACTTAAAAAACAGCCACAAAAGGCATTTAGGCGCAAAAGCAAATGACCAATGTTCTTGCAGCCCCTCTGACCCTCTCAGGTGGATTGGCATACATGGCTCACAATTGTAACTCGTCCCGCTTGTCCTTATCTTTCCCCAACCAGAGGTTTTGGCAAACAACCAGGGTCCCTCCTCCTCTACCTCCCCTCAGCACCATCTTGACCTGGCTGGCCGCCGGGTGGGCCCCATCATTGCAGGAGGCCATTACACCTGTTTGGCTTTCACATGCACTGTGGAGATCAAAACTCTGTCTTCACACTTCCATCACACCTGCTTTATGTACTGAGCCATCTCTCCAGTCCCTATGTTCATTTTAAATTTCCAAATAGGCACTAATAAAAATGTACTGAATTTTAGAACATTCATAAATGTAGTCTCTATAATGATGTGTTTCTATGTATTTAGTTAATGACCAACAAAATGATGGCTGATTGTTCAGATTCTTTAAAATGTTAACCTTGGAGAGTGACAGGTCAGGCTTCTCAGCAGGCGTGTTCCAGGACCTTCCCAGCCTCGGTTCAGGGCTCCAGGACCATCTAAGCCTTGTCATTTCCAGCTCAGGGTGCAGGATCTCTGGAGCTGCTCCAACTTTCAGACCAGATTGTGTAAGGCCCTACTGTCACCTTGGTGGTGACAGGACTGGGCAGGCAAAGACCAGTGCAACCCATTCTCCTTGCGGCCATCCTTGTGGGAACAGAGAAGTGACACAGGACACAAAGTAACAGAAGACACGGCAAACCTTCCAACCTAGAGGAACAAGCCTTCAACTAAATGAAGAAGCACTTGAATTTCTTTCTCATCAGATTATAAACAACAAATTAAATCCACATGCCAAGAGCACAAAGGAAATTCAACAAATGGGAAAGGCAAATAATAAATCCCCAACAAAATCTATCAGTCATGCAGAAGACGCCAACAATGAGTTCTCCTCAAAGATAACAAAGGACACAGATTGTAAAAAAATAATCCACAATAATAGACATACTCAAAGAAAACAAGGGAGATGATGACAAACTGAAGAATGAAGTGGAAACACTGAAAAGATCCCACACTGGAATGAATCAGCAAACCATCCAGCAGGTCAAAGATCCAGAAGGAGAGAATGACAAACTCCAAAGGGAACTGGAAATACTAAATAAATCACAGGATGAAATGAAGAAGGAAATTGCACATTAATCCAATCAGCAAGAAAAGATGGGAGAAAGCCTCAGTAACAGATTGGATAAAGCAGAAAAGAGAATATTCATACTGGAAGACAAGGTAGAAGGACTACACTGCTCAAAGTGTATGAAAAATAAAAAAAAAATGAGTGGAACAATCAGGAAATATGGCATATTATGAAAAGATCAATCCTCTGCATCATAGAGATAGAGGAAGGAGAAGAATCCCAGGACAAAGGTATTAATCAGATTTTCAACAGAATAAGAGAAGAAAATTTCCCCTAACTGGAAAATGACAAACCCATACAAATACAATAAACACATAGAACACCAAATCGACAAGATCAGAAAAGGAATACCCTACACCATATCATAGCTAAAGCACTAGATGCCCAAAACGAAGAAAGGAAACCAACCAGAATCACAGATTACTTTTCAGTGCAAAAGATGAAAGCCAGAAGAAGGAGAACCAAAATATGCCCAGTACTAAATGACTATAGATGCCAAACCAGGTTACTATACCCAGCAGAAATGTCAATTATAGTTGAAGGGGAAAGAAAAATATTTCGTGACACAAACAAGATCAAAGAATTCATGGCCAGGAGACCAACTCTTCAGAAAATACTTGAAGCAATTCAAAGTTCAGAGGAAAGAGCAATTATCTCTAACAGATAGAGAAAATAATGAATAAAAGTATAACTGCAAAAATAGAAACCTAGACCAACAATGCAAACAGAAATGAAGGTAAAAGGAAGCAGCACATATCTCTTAATAATACCTTTAAATATTAATGGGCTGAACTCTCCAATCAAAAGATATAGACTGGGAAAATGGATTCAGAAATATAACCTATCTATATGCTGTCTACAAATAACCAATCTCGCCCTCAAGGATAGGCACGAACTTTAAGTGAAAGGATGGAAAAACAATATTCCAAGCAAATGGTATCAAAAGCAAGCAGGAGTCGCTATTCTAATATCAGTCAAAATAGACTTCAAAGTAAAGTAAAACTAACCAGAAGAGACAAAGAGGGCAACTACATCCTTATCAAAGGAACAAATAACCATGGATATTTCACAATCATGACTATATACTCATCAATCTCCAGTGCACTGAACTTTATAAACACAATTCTACAGGACCTCAAGGCACAGATTAATGCAAGCACACTAATAGTGGGGGATTTCAATACCCCACTGAGCACATTAGATAGGTCAACTAAACAAAGAAAAAACAGAGAGGCATATGAACAGAACAATACAATACACCAAATGGACCTTACAGATATCTACTGAATATTCCACCCGAACACCAGAGAATATACTTTCTACTCAGCACTCCATGGAACATTCTCCAAAATCGACCACATACTGAGACATAGAAAAAAATCTTTAACAAATACAAAAGGATTGAAATAATTTCATGCTTTCTATCAGATCACAGTGCAATAAAGTTCAATATCAAAACCAGAATAAGCCCAACTATCTACAAGAACACATGGAGACTAAACAACACACTCCTGAATAATGAATGGACCAAGGAAGAAATAAAGAAAGAAATAAAAACACCATTCCTGGAACTAAATGAAAAAGCAAAACCTATGGTATACTTTAAAAGCAGACCTAAGAGGGAAGTTTATAGCCATCACTGCCTACATTCAAAAAAACAGAAAGAGGACAAATAAGCGAACTAACACTGCAGCTAAAACACTTGAGAGGCAACAACAAATGAACCCTAGACCCAACAGACAAGAAGATATCACAAAAATTAGAGCAGAAATCAATGAAACAGAAACAAAGAAAGCAATACAAAGAATCAATGAATCCAAAAGCTGGTTCTTTGAAAGGATAAACAAGATAGATAAACCTCTAGCCCAGTTAACCAAAAGAAAGAAAGAACAGCTCCAATTAGTGATGAAAATGGAAACATCACAACAGACAGAGAAAAGATCCAGATTATCATATGAGAATAGTTCAAAAACCTATACTATACTAAATTTGAAAACCTAAGAGAAATGGATGAATATTTGAAATTCTGAAATTTGCCAAAACTTAACCAAGAAGAGACTGACACCTTAAACAGTCCCATAATATATGAGGAAGTAGAAAATGTAATAGTAAACTTCCCAACTAAAAAAAAGCCCAGGCCCAGATGGCGTTTATAAAATATTTAAAGAGAACTTAACAACCATTATTACTAAAACTGTTAAGAAGGATACAAGAAGAGGGAAATCTCCCAAATTCCTTCTATGAAGCCAGCATCACTTTAATACCAAAACTAGGCAATGCTACAACCAAAAAAAAAAAAAAGAAAAAGAAAAATATAGACCCATTTCATTAATGAACATTGATGCAAAAATTCTCAACAAAATACCTGCAAACCGCATATAGACCCACATCAAAAAGATCATCCATCATGACCAAGTTGGATTCATACCAGAGATGCAGGGATGGTTCAACATACATAAATAAATAAATATCATATAATGGATAAATGGCCTGAAGACAAAAACCACATGATCATCTTAACTGACACACAAAAAGCCTTTGAGAAAATCCAGCATCCCTTCATACTTAAAATCCTTGAGGGAATTAGACTGGAGTGATCATTCCTCAACATAATCAAAGCCATAAGCAATAAACTCCAGCCAACATAATCCTAAATGGAGAAAAGTTAGAAGCATTCCCCTTACAGGCAGGAACCCAGGAAGATTTGTCCCCTATCACCACTCCTCTTCAATATAGTGCTTGAAACACTTGCTAGGGCAATAAGGCAAGAAAGGGGAGTTAAAGGAGTACTAATTGTAAAGAGGAAGTCAAACTCTTTGGGGCCTATATGATAGTTTACCTAAGAGATGTTAATCTCTACCAGAAAACTTCTAGAAATGATTAAGAGTTTCAATAAAGTGTTGGGATACAAAATTAACTTAGAAAAATTGTAGCATTTATTTACACCAACAGGCAGCTGGAGAAGAAATGCAAGAAGATCTTCCCATTCACAATAGCAACAAAAAAAAAATAAAATACCTAGGGGCAAATTTAACTTAAGGTACCAAAGATCTCTATGACAAAAAATTTAAACCCAAGGAGAAGGAGATTGAAGAAGATATCAGAAGATGGAAAGATGTCCCATGCTCTTGGATAGGAAAAATTAATATAGGAAAAATGTCCATTCTATCCAAATTAATATACAGATTCAATACAATCCCAATATTAAAATACCCACGAGTTTCTTTAGAGTTGGAAAAAATACTTAAATTCATATGAAAAAACAAAAAACTCCAAATAGCCAAAGCAACCCTGAGCAAATTTATAATACAGGGGAGATCACTATACCAGACTTCAAATTATATTACAGGGCTATAGTCATAAAACAGCCTGGTGCTGGCACAGAAACAGACCCATAGACCAAAGGATCAAAATTTAAGAACCAAACTTGAGCACATACAATTTCAGCCACCTCATATTTGGCAAAGGTGCCAAAAAGAGTCATGGAGGAAAGACAACATCTTCAGCAAATGGCATTGAGAAAACTAGATCACCATTTGTAGAAAAATAAAATTAAACCCCTACCTCTAACCTTGTACAAAAATCAATTCCAAATGAATCAAACACCTCAACATGAAACCAAAACTCTGAAGGTGATAGACAAAAATGTTGGCGGCAACCTACAAGACATAGGCGTAGGAAAAGACTTTCTAAATCAAACAGCAGCTGCACAGGATATAAGGTCAACAATTGACAAGTGGGATATCATTAGACTCAAAGGCTTCTGTACAGTGAAAGAAACAATGAAGTGCGGAGGAAAACCACAGAGCGGGAGGAAACCTTCACCAGTCATACATCTGACAGAGCACTAAGATCCAGAATATATAAACTACTCAAAAAACAAAGACAAGAAAACAAATGACCCACTCAAGAGGTGGAGTGAAGAGCTGAACAGAGACTTCACAACTGAGGAAATAAATATGGTTGAGAAACATTTTAAAAAGTGTTCAACATCATTAATAATTAAGGAAATTCAAATTAAAAGCACTTTAAGATATCATCTCACTCTGCTAAGACTTTGCTAAGATAATGAAAACAAGACACCACATGCTGGAGAGGTTGTGGGGAAAGGGAACACTTATCCACTCACTGCTAGTGAGAATGTAAACTTGTACAACCACTACAGAAAATAGCATGGAGAACCCTTAAAAGACTCAAAATGAGTCTACTCATACCACTCCTGGGTACATACCCACAAAACTCATCCTACTGAGGAGATACATTCACAGCCATGCTTATTGCAGCTCTCTTTACAATAGCAAGGAGCTGAAACCAACCCAAGTGCCCTTCAACTAATGAGTGAATAGAGAAAATGCAGTACATCTACACAGTGGTGTTCTATTCAGTGGTAAAGAAAGGTGACATCATGAACTTTTCAGGAAAATGGATGGAACAGAAAGATATTGTGCTAAGTGAAGTAACACAGTCCCAGAAAAATAAATGACAAATGGTATCCCTCATCTGTGTATGCTAGCACCAAATACCTAGTAGTAAAGCAAATTGAGCAGTGTGCATATGTATTTTTTCTTTTATCTGAAAGCAACTGTACCATTATAATGTGAATAACTTAATGTGATCTAGAATTGACATATCAATTATTTTCAGTCTTTGTAATTGTGGCATATGGGGGTGGGTATGTATGCATACTTTAGAGTAATATAAAATTAAAGGGGATTATTGGTACTAGCATCCACATATGAGGGACACCATTTGTCGTTTGTTTTTCTGGGACTGTGTTACTTCACTTAACATAATGTCTTCTAGCTCCATCCATTTACCTGCAAAGTTCATGATGTTGTCCCTCTTTACCGCTGCATATAATTGTATTTGTGGGTTCCAACAGGACAAAATGTCACCAACTTAACG
>VZQC01004563.1:67814-88595 GCA_009823505.1 Rhizomys pruinosus
ATTATCACTTATAGCTAAAAAACGAAAAAAAAAAAAACTGAGAGAAAGATGCAGGACAGTTATGGCAGAATGCATGATCTGGGATGGGGTAGGGGTGGGGGAGAAGGAAAAGGGAAATATGCCGGATCTGAATTGGAAAATTATGTATGAAATGCACAAAGCATCAATAAAAAAAAGTTAAAAAAAAGAAAAAAAATTAAAGGGGAAAATGTGAATTCCTAAACATGTTTTGGAATTAATATACAATTTACTTTCAGATGTCATCATTTTGGTATATATTTGAAAAGCATATACACATATTTTGGAGCAATACAAATTGGAGGGAACAACAACTAAAGTACTGGGTCAAAGAACAGTAAACTTCAGCACAAAACAATAAACATCTAGATAGAAAAACTTTAAAAAGTCTGAAGAAAAAAAATGCAAGACATGTTTGGCAAATTTCATGAACTCAGGTGGGATGGGAGGCATGGAAAGGGGAATGAGTCTAAAATTGGACTGAGAAATGTCGTATGAATTGCACAAAAATTCAATAAAAATAATAAAATAAAATGTTAACCTTAGCCAGGTGTGGTGGTCTATGCATTTAATCCCAGCACTTGGGAGGCATAAGAAGGTGGATCTCTGTGAGATCCAGAGCAATGTACTCTACATTGGGACTTCCAGGTCAGCAGGGGCTATAGGGAGACTCTCTCAAAAAGTAAAAATCATAAATAAATAAATAAATAAATAAATAAATAAATAAATAAAATGCTAAACTTTTGTTATAACATGGAAAATATCCTTTTCTCTTAAATGTTATGGGTTTATTTTGAGACCTGTTGAAATTTTACTCATTTCTTATTCAGTAATTATTTGGTAATATTAATTATTGATAACCTGATAAATGGAAAAAATCTTTTCCTGGGCTTTATGCATTACACGTGTCAGTTGAAATTATTACAGTCATTTACAAATCAATAATCATATCATATTAATGTAGGAGGTTTAACATAATGACAAATATAAATGGTCTTTCTGTTATTTCATACATTCATTTTTCTTTATAAAATGTGATTTAATTATTTCTCCCTTATTTCATTTTTGGTTTGACAGTGTACCACCCAAAATTTTTTATAATATACAATTGATAGCTAGGATTTCCCTATTAAAAATAAAGACCACAGTTAATATTAAAGTAGCTAAAGTATAATGAATGTTGGTTGGAGAAATCATGCACATCTTATTCCCTACGAAATGGAGAGCTCTGAGAGAGCCCGTTTGGCTGGCTCTGGTGTTCACAAGAAGTCCCCAGCCATCCCGACAGAGCTGCAGAAAGGAAGGCTCCTTGCTTCTCTGTGTGCAATTTTTTCGATTGCTCCTGCCTGTAGCTTTATTCCTCTGAAAGCTTTTGAAGGCTTGTTTACTTACTCACCTGCAGCTAAAACTTGTTTTCACAAGTGGGTGGTAAGGCTTTCTTCAGTGCCAGTTTCAACTTCAGTCTTTGAAGGAAATCACTTTGTTTTATTCCCATATTTAGAATTATAATCTTCACATAATATTTTTAAGAGGGCATTGTGTATTTACCCAAGGGTGATCTTAGTTTTGCTAAAGCATAGTACTTGACTAAGTATTTATAGCCAAACATTTCTCCAAGTTTTTGCATGCTACACTGCTATCTGCAAAATATAGGTACAGATCTATTATTTGTTTTTGTTTTGTTTTTTAGACAGTTTCTGAAGTTTTACTGTGGGATCCACTTTTGGAAGGAACTCAATGTTAACAGGGTAATTTATAACTTGCTAACAAGATATAAAGTTATAGAAAAATCTGTTGATTCCTTAAAATACCAGAGTTGTATATATTCAGTGGCTTTAATATTTTGTTGTGTATGATTTAGTAAATCCGTGAATTTTCTCATGAATGATGTTTGTTGAAAATTGTTTAAATAATCTGACAAAAGTCAAACAATAGCATTAAAATGGATTTAGAAGAATGCTTTCTGAATAAAATATTTCATACTTAAAATAGTTTATTTTCAATGTGTTTGACAATTCTATCTATGTAACTCATAAAGACTAGAGAATTCTGAGCCCTTAACTTATTTTAAAATTCCTGTAGATTAAAATATAGAAAAACACGACCAAACTTATAGCTCAAGAGCATGGCCTGGGAGTTTGTGCTCTGTGCTTGGGGACTTGTGGGGAGCACAGACTGCATAGTGCTGTGCTCTTTGGTAGGAGTTTGTGTTGAGCACTGTACTGTACTGTAACAGAATATAACTCTCATTTACAAAAGTTTTGAATGTTTTTCTCAGGGATGTGGCATCAACTTTAAGGTATTTCCTTGAAACCTTCAAGTCAAGATGCATAACTGAGATATTCATTTCAGTTTTGTCTCTGGCTTGTCATTTCTCCCTTATATTGGAGTACTTCAGTTTCAATTTAAGTCTTTTCTACATTCTAAAATGGAAACCCTACTGACTTACATTTTCTCTTTATATGGATATGTTGCAGTAGCATGGAGTAATTACACATATAAATGGAGCTCCCTATGACACTCACCTGTACACAGTGTTCTGATCAAACTCAACAGTTCTAGATCTCTTGTTCCTCTACACACACTATTCATCATTTAAGTCAGATTTTTCTAGTTTTCAGAAAAAGGAGAAAGCACAGCATTTGTCTGCATTTCTTTATCTTGGGTTTTCCAACCAATACAGTGAGCTCCAGATTCTTCCAGTTTTGTTCAAATGTGCTAAGACATTTAATTTCTCAGTCAAACTGCCAGTTTTCAAGCATAACAGTGTAGTATAACAAAATATTGTATTTCTAATATTGTTTTTATTGCTGTCAGAATATATAAATCAAATCATATTAAAGCCAATAAACACCTCTAACAAGTTTTATGACTAAATATAAAATTAGTTTTAATTGTAGACTTTCATAATATATTTTGATTAACAAAATTTCCCTAAAATTAGTGAACTACAAGCTATCAATCTTTCTTTGGGGATTAATTTATTTTATATGAGGTTCTTTGAACTGTTGCTGACCCCTAGGTATTGAAAATATATAAATTTTGTATTAAGTTACAGATTGCTCATTTGGATTATTCTGAGAACACTTTATAATCATCACAAGATTGCAAAGAACTGAATCTGTGAAGCAGTCTGTCCTCTATGTCACTCATCCAGAAGTCTGTCATTGAATAAACATCAAGCTGTCAATTGCTGTAGTTTTATAATAATATTATTTTAAATATATTTTAATTTTAACTGGCACTTGATGATTGTGCATGTTTATGGGCTACAGTGAGATATTTCAATCCTGTATACAATATGATATGATCAGATCAGGGTAGTTACTATATCTGTCACTTCATGCATGTAAAAACTGGATAGATGGCTCAGCAGTTAAGAGAACTGACTGCTCTTGTAGAGGACCTGGGTTTGATTCCCAGCACCTGCATGGTGGCTAAGAACCATCTTTAACTCCAGTTACAGGGGAATCAGACTTCCTCTTCTGACCTCCATGGCATTGTACGACACGGGTGAACCCACCTACATGCAGACAGTACACTCATACACATAAAAAAAAGTGCTCCCGTTGGACAGATTCAGAGTTTTCTAAGTTAGCTGTTTTGGATGATGTAATTATTGTCAAATGGAGTTATCATACTATAGAGTATTAGAAGTTACTTTTGTTTTTCAACTGAAATTTTGATCTTATTAGCATTTATTTCTCCAATTCTGCCTCTTCCATCTCATTCAGAAACTTTGCTAACTATTAATCTGTTCTCTAGTTTTATAAAATATGATTTTTAGCTTCCATATATAAGTGACAATATGCTATATTTACTTTTCTAGATATGATTTATTTAAAGTTTCCCAGTTCTGTCCATGTTTTTGTAAATTAAAACAGTTTCACCTGTTATGTCTGAGTAATATTTCATTTTGCCTGTATAGATACTACAGTTTTGTTTTCTGGTTTTAGTATTTTAACTCAGAGAGAGAGAGAGAGAGAGAGAGAGAGAGAGAGAGAGAGAGAGAGAGAGAGATATGTGTGGATGTATTTATGAGTGCAGGGGGCCTAAAGAATCCAGAAGAAGAAGGAGGTGGATCTTCTGGAGCTGGACTGCTGGTTTTGACAGCTATTGTGGGTGCTGCTGGAAACTGAACTCAAGTCTTCTGCAAGAGCAATTAATCACATGATCAATCACTGAATCCTTTCTACAGTCTTACATTTCCATTTCCTAGTCATCTATTAACAGGCATTTAAGTTGATTCCATTCAACAACTTTTGTAGAGAGTGCTTCAATAAACATGTGTATTGCTATTCCTTTGACAGACTGAGCTTATTTGCTTTTGCTTTTGCCTCCATGCATGTGCATGGTAAGAATGTGTGGACATATGCATGACTGTACATTTTGGGGTATACTCATAAATACAGGTGCATGTATGCACACATAGAACATGTAAGCAACATCATAGCCAGAGGCTGACTTTTGAGTGTCTTCCTCCATCCCTCTCCACCTTATATTGAGGTAAGTTCCCTCACTTGGACCCAGAATTCACTGATATGGCTAATCTCATCACCCAGCATGCTGAAGAGATCCTCTGTCTTACCCTTTCCTGTGCTAACAGGTTTGTCTTCAGCCTTGCATGCTTGCCTCACCTTTATGTGTGTGCTGGGGATCTTAACTCTACTTCTAATGCATTGCATGGGAAGATCTTTTAATCACTGATATCTACCCTTCCATTTATTTTCTTTTTATTTCCTTATACTCAATACATTAAAAAGTAGTGATCTACAGCAAGTTTATCTGTAGTTTACTGAGGAAACTCCATACTGTTTTCCTTTATGTCTATTCTAATTTACATTCTCATCCATATTATGTAAAATCTCCCCTTTCTACATTCTGACTGGTACTATCTCTGTGTGTGTGTGTGTATGTGTGTGTGTGTGTGTGTGTGTGTGTGTGTGTGTGTGTGTGTGTTTGATAGTAACATTTCTAACTGGGCTGAGATAATTCATGATCATTTTTATTTGCAAATGATAATTTTAATATTTCAATTTTATTTTAATTTTAAGTGCGCCTTTACTACTTTCGTCTTTGAAAATTTGTAGAATTTGTAGAGTAAGCATGTTTAATTCAACCTGAAAATATCTCACTGTATTTTTAGTTGGATTCTATAAGCTTATACTTGGCTTGAATATCATTAACAGAAGTTGTGATATGAATATTTTTCATTCTCATTTAATTAGAAGCATCTTAAATTCCAATCAACACATTATTATTGATTTTTAATTTCTTTTTAAAATTATATATATATATATATAATAAATACTGACTACATGTAGGTTTGTGCACCTGTGTTGTGCAATGCCACGGAGGTCAGAAGAGGGTGTCAGATTTCCCTGGAACTGGAGTTAAAGATGATTCTCAGCCGCCATGTGGGTGCTGGGGATCCAACTCGGGTCCTCTGCAAGAGCAGTCGGTGCTCTTAACCCCTAGGGCATCTCTCCAGCCCCCTATTATTGAATTTTTGTGTATTTAATATTTAATCTTTTTATTTGACTTAAAGATTATCTACTATTGCATTGATTTACTTATAGAAATTTAGAGACACAACTTTAAATTTTTGGTATTGTCTTATATGTTAATTCTATATGGTCAAGGATCACACTTTAATGAGTTGATGCCTTTGAAATAAAGCATTGCTTTATGTCTTACATATGCTAAAAATCTCATGTGTATTTGTAAAAACTTATGTTTGTTGAGTGAACATACAGAAGATCATCATTTGAAGAATTGGGCATTGATTTGAATAAAGTTTCTTATTCATCATTTAATACTTCTTAGCCAATGATTTGCCTTCCTGGTTTTAAAGTTAGCAATCTATCTACTTGCTCTTCTGTCTAAACTGAAAATCAGTTTGCTTTGGACCACTGCCTATTTTATAATAACATCTGTGATATTTTGAAGGTATAGATATATTAGAGATGCTTTTATTTTCCATGATTTAACAGTTTTTTTTATTCACTAGTTTCTCTTGCCCATTGTATTTTTAAATCATCACACTATTTAGCCCTTGTTTTGCTGTAGGCAATTGTCTTTTTTAATATCTACAGTGATTTAACTTTTGTATAGTGGTTATATGCCGGATATGTTTCTTTTTCATCCCATAAACTATGAAACTAGTTTTAAATACTTTTTCACTATAACAACTATGAAAATAACAAAAGTAATACATATCATTTTCTTGTCTTTGGTTGCATAGCAGGTGGCTCTGTTGCTGTGTGTACTGCTCCTTGTCTAATAATGGAGCTTAATAAAGCTTCATTAGGCAGAGAACAGCTGTGTGGTACTCAGAATCTCTTGATTGGCCACAGAGGACCATGTTCTCTGACTTCCTTGAGCATCCTCTTTCCAAATGTCCAGTTAACATTTCTAGAACTAAGTAACATTCATGAGTGATAAGAAGAACCAGAAGAGGAAGGCTTAGCAGCAAATGGCACTTGGCTTCAAATCTGGTTACCTACATGCAATCACCATAAGCCACATTGTAGAAGGAGAGAATAGATTCCCACAAATTATTCTCTGACTTCCACATATGTATCACTTCAAGTACACGCCCATTCTTACACACACACACACACACACACACACACACACAAACAAACAAACACGCACATGCACACAAACAAATAAATGCAGTAAAATTCAAAAAGGAACACATGGGGAACATTCAACTTATTTGCTCTCTGTACTAGCAAAACAGATTTGTATTACATAGTTTTCAAAGACCCACCCCCACCTCCAATAGAAGCAATCCTTATTTTCTTAACATCCTACCTCCCTAATTAGCAACCTGTTCATTAGCTTCCTTGTTTGGTTTCTGTCTCCACCATCCTACCTATTCTTCCTTCTGTGAAGGAAAGAATTAAATAGCTGATCTTTGAAGGTAGATTGTACCAGAAGAAGTAAGAAGGAAGCTCTCTTGGTTTTCCCTCCTTATACACATGATGGTAACTTGAAATTTTGTCCTGGTAAATCTACTGCATGTGACAGAGAATAGTCCTCATGTAGACCTTGGGTTTGAAATGTTTTAAGTAGAAGATTTTGAAGTTTACTTGTTGCAAACATACGTTGGGTCTGCATTATAAAATATGACTTCCAACAAAAACAATCCATCAACTCTATAATGATTTAGTATATTTATTGGGGCTATGTCATCAATTGATGATTTCTAATGCATGAAATAAATACAGCATCCACTTTTGGTTGTCATTGATCTGTGACTTTTTTTCTCTTTCACCTTCTATAGAATGTTAGTCTTTTAGAAAGCCAATTTTGACATGTTAAACAAATGCACTTAGGATGAAATGTGAGTGAGTAAAGAATTAGATGCAGGGTTGAGTGAAGGGAGCCATGGGTCTTTGATGAGCCCAACAATATATGAGACTGATAATTTCATGAGGTTGGAGCTACCCTGCTTTTTCAGAATTGTTCCTACAAATCTGATATGCTCAGTCATTAATGTTGTCATAGCTGCTGGTCAGTAGATATGTCAAAGTGTTACTTGGCCTTAATGACAGTTGAAGCCACTACTGAAGAGCAGTTCAAGAAGTCTATAATTCTCTCAAGTAAGATCAAGTCTTTTATGAAAATTAATATGGAAGGTATACCAAAAGTACCTCTATACTGACTTTTTTTCATGCAAGCATTATTTGTTACTGAAAGACCCCCAGAAACTGGAGTGGCTCTCACTCAAATCTCGGGATAGAACAACTCCCAAAAAATCAGCGAAGACCTTCTCACTGCAAATACACGAGGTTTATTTGGGGAAAAAAACCAGTGCACTGGGGTTGGACTCATAACCCCAAGCAGGGGCAGAGGAGACCAACCTCCAGGGACTGGAATAGGGAACTTTTAAAAGCAGGGACCCCAAGGTATGGAGAAATGGAGGAAGGGTTGTGTAATAGTAAAAAATCATCTCGGCATGCAGGCCAGCGACACACAGGTGGGCGTGACTCAGTTAAGCACAAGGTATGAGGAAGCAGGGAGGGAAACCTTATCTCAACACACAGGTGGGCATGACTCAGTTAAACACAAGGTATGAGGAAGCAGGGAGGCCTTATAGCATACGTGACTTGGAGGCCTTATAGGATGGCGGTACCATGGTTCCTAAAGACAGATTTTAAGGGTGCATAAAACCTTGGGGCAGGGGTCCTTCATTCCCCACTCTCTCTAGTACATAGTTTAATCATAGAACTAAAGCTCGGAGTACCTTTTTAATTTTATTTTTAGGCCCTTTATGCTCTATGTGCTGATATTGTTGCCGAAGCATTAAAATCTACACAGCACCTACTCTCTGGCGAACATACCAACAGTTATCTTTAGACACAGTCCTGCAACTGGAATGAGGAAATGCTGGGTCAGTCCACCTGCCCTCACATATCAACAGCCATCTTTAAGTTAGCTGTTCTCAAGGCCTTGAGCAACTGTCTTTGAGCAATCAACCTTTTTCCTGGATTGGGCAGGTTTCAGCAATTGCTTAAAATGGTGGCTAAACTCAAAATGGAGTCAGTGTGGGCCTCTCTTACATTTTTTCCTTGTATACTGGGAGGCTAAGTTTAGACTCCATTGTCTTTTTTCTCAGGGGGGCCATATACGGGGCCATACCTTGTCCTGAGTACCATGATTTTAATGGATTTTACCCACTGGTTAATAAATCTGACAAGTGAGTTAAGGATGCATATACGTTTCCCCCAACAAGTCAGAGCAACAAAAGGATAAGTATTACTGGCAGATCCTAGAAGCCTTCAAGCTCTCAGCAGGAAATGAGGAAGAAAACTGGCTCCCTTGGGGGGTGGTTCTTGACCCTAAATGCCTAGCACAGTTTTTAGCTCCTACTCTTATCACATTACCCTCTGAAGGGGTTACCCCAATTGCCAATAGGAGGAATTGGGGCACTGACCACTTCTGACTTCTTCATGCTGAAAAAAGGGCGCGTTAGGACGTGCTGGTGGCAACTGGGGTATCTCCTGCTCAGTGGATCTTCTTAAAGACCCCAACAGGACAGAGAACAAAGTCTTTAGCCAGTGCCTGGAAGAAAGTAGTCTAGATACATTATGTATGGCAGGGAACAGAGAGATGGAACAGGTGAAAAAAAAAAAAAAATTAAATGTCCAACTTAAAGTCTTTAGAATTTTCTCAATGAGGGGTTCTGAAGCATCCATTTGAGCTTTTCCTTTTGTTCAGAGTTTGGTGCTATGGTAGTTGACTCAGTCCTGGACTCAGGATCTGCTTCTTCAGCAAAGTTTTACAATAATTCTTGGTGTTGAGTTCCCACTCTAAGAGTCACATAGGAGTATTATTTTTATTCGATCTAGACGTCGAGATCTCATTAATGACACTTTATTATTTGATCTTAATACACAAGTCATACATATTGTGCTTGTTTATATGAGCATACAGAAATCTTGAGTACGTATAAAGTGTAATGGGCATTAATTCTTATCTTTTGTATACACTTCTCCTACGTACGTTATAAAAGGAAATCCAAACGATACATTAACCCCTGAGTTATACTTCCTGGTTAGTCCATAAATTACCAGTCGCTCTTTTTTTTTTTTTTTTTTTTTGGTCATTTATCAAGACAGGGTCTCCCTGTAGGGTCTCAGCTTATCTCGGGAACTCGACTCTGTAGACCAAGGCTGGCCCTTGGACACTCACAACAGATCCGCCTCGGCCTCTGGCCTTCCCAAGTGCTTAGGATTAAAGCCGGCCTGTGCAGCCACCATGCCGGCAATCTTTGTTTTTTTTAAGGTCAGTTGAGGATTTCTGGTTCTTCAGGGACCACTTGGGCGTAACTTGGGGGGTGGGGAGAAGCCTCTCTCTGGCTTTTTCTCGGGGTTTTTAAATCACCAGTTCCATCCACACAGGACAAAGTCAGGTCCTATGCATCAGACCCAGACTCTCCATTCACTTTGTTTTCACAGACTGGACACTGAGTGCTAGAGTCAACCCTGTTAGTGGGTGTCAAGACCTATCCTGCCAGGAGGTACTGGTGACTCACAATTGCCAGGAAACATTTCAGAGCATGCCCCCCCCACACATTAGTTTAGGATTGGTTGACCTCATAGCGGGCAAGGAGCAAAGATGTTGCGCTTAGGTCCCCAGCCGAATCTGGTATGGAAGCTTTTAAGTATGGTAGTTTATCCAACCCAGAACAGGCTAAAGTTCCACCAAGATTAACATTAAATACACCTTTAATTAACTGTATATTATTCTACATAAGGCTTAGACAAAAGTTGAAGCAGACTTGTGAGAATAGAACTGTGGACTGAGGAGGGGCGTTAGACACCACCACAAATCGTTAAACTATGGCATAATTCAATAACGAACCTCGAAGGATCGAACAGTTACACAAATACACAGAGAATCTTATCAGAGGCCTTATTTTGGTTTGGAAGGTAAGAGTTGGTACAACCGAGAACTAGGTGTCAACCTCAACCGGGGTGGGGTTGCAAATTTCACCAGCATCAGCATACCGACGTTGCTGCTGCAACCTACGGACACTGGTACTAACTCTGTACGCCCTACAACACTCAACCTTTCAAGGAGCAGTCCTTCTTTGTCTTAAGTTACTAGGTGGCAGATCTTGGTATAAGTCCTTTCGAAAATGAAAAGAAAGACAGTTGTTGTAACACATACCAGAAGGCAGGAAATAAACAGATAAGGATTACCAAAAGGCCGATCGCGCATGTACGTTGCCACTTTCTTGCTGACTGCATTAGCTGCGATTTCAAGGAAGGGAAAGACAATCTAATCACCATTTAACGCCATAGATTCTCATCTTTGTGTTCAGGCAATTAAGATTGAACTCTATCTAATAAATAGCGAAATGCTTGCAAGAAACTAAAGTCACACCCATTATTTTATTCAAGTAAGTACCAATAGCGGAAGGTAAAACTATGCCCAAAACATTTTAACCTGTGTGTGCTCATTTAATCTAAACCTGTAATAGGGAGTCAAGTTCAAGCTAGGAGAGGACTGGAAAATTACAACTCTGTATGATTTACAATCCTATTTAAGCCACTAGTAAACCAGCTTGAGTATTCATATATATAACAATTTAACTTAATACAGGTATTTTATCATCTTTACTAAACCTTGAGGTGCCATGTGATATGTATACAAAGGTTGGAGAAAAACCGAGAACACACTTAAACAAACCTTACAAATTTAAGCTTATTTTTATACTGTCCTTTTTACGTGTCATAAAAAACCTCCTCAGACTTTTATCACTCGCATTTATATGCGTGGCTTCCTCCATCATACAAGGGTGGCTTCCATGTAATAGTCAATAAGGTTGTGGGGGCTTTAGCTGTTAGCGCAATTTACATGGTGTATCTTTATATATTCATGAGTTACTGGATGTAAATCCTTATTAAAAATATCTTTAGCATTTTTTATAATCTTTTTGAACCCTTAATTGTGTCGCGCGAATTGTATTAAGTTAATTAGTATTATAAAATTAGTTTCGGCAATGCTAGATAGCAGAGTGGGGACCCAGTATATTGTATACAGACACAACTTCGAATCCTAACTATTGCAATAGTTTGAAAAATCACAGAAAATCCTCACAATAAAAATTGAGCTCTTAGATTATTTAAGAACACGGAGGGTCTACGCCAGGTAGCTCCAGGAGAATAAACCATCTTATATAATCACTCACGCAATGGTCTAATAACTCCATCAACCAAACACCCGCAACCTACAAATTTTATGGAGCACGGAGAAAATAGGACACAGATGGTAACAACATCCTATCAGGCAACACCTTGAAATATTTTGAGTTCCTAAGCCAGCATAAAAATACATAACATGTTCAAAAGCGGAGTCTAACTTACGCTGTTTTGTTGATACACTTATCCTGCAGTCAAATACAGGTGGATGTTTTTCCACAAGAGGAGTTCAACACTTATGTACTTTACGCACTGTAGGGACTCTCAATCACGTCAGCAATATCTATGGCTGTTACTAGTCGTGGACAGATTATTTACAGGTCCTAAAAGTCTGTACCCTCTTTCCCAGATACAATTAGCAAGTAAATCATTAGCATTATATGCACGCCTATTCATTTAAACAGCTTCCATGAAACAAATATGTTTTAACTATTTTCAAAACCCAAACTTTAGCACCCTTGATGAAAATTCTAAATTAGAGATGAAAACCTATATCAGAGTAAAAAATATGATTCTTAAGTTTGTAACAGCACTCAGAAATTCCACAGTAATGATCTCTGCACCCAAAGACCCTGACTGTGCTAGGATTAAAGGCGTTGTGCCACCATGCCAGCCAGGAGACAACAAAACATGAAGCAAACACGTCTTTGCTCACGGCGCAACTGACACTTGGTTTCATTACGGAACCTCGATCCGAGCCAGCCCAGTCTATCTTGAGATCCAGAAAATCCTTTATACCTTAAGCACGAGAAACAAACAGTATTATCTACTAACTAATGTCTGCCACGCCTGATACTACAGCAAAGCGGGGGTTGGGGCTGTAGCAAGATACCTCGCAGATTCGGCCATGATTCTTACAACAGTCCAAGCACAGTACTTCTGTTTCTCTTTGGGGCGCGAAATTCTCCCATGAGAGGGAAAGGGAAAGGCAAGGGAGACAACATGGCTACCAAAATATTCTTGGTAATGGATGCAGATCCATGACCACATAACAGAGCCCCAAACTACGCTGCTCCAGACCTGCCTCTTCCCTGCTGCCCTTTTCGGATCGCGCCGCGTGTCGCCAGGCACTATAATGTAAAATGGATTGGGACGAGTCTCCGGAGCCGACCCCACTATTCGTTGCACACAACTACGAGCCGAGGGCTCCCACTGTAAATCATATGAATCCAGTATAGCGCCCAAATTAGAGGAACACTCCAAAATCAGTCTCCATGTCGGTAATATGTCATGAGTACGGATATAAGGAATTGCCTATCTTTGCATGGACATAGACCTATTAAACGATTGTTGCAGCAGCAGATTGATCACATCTAGGATAGTGCTCCACGTTGAATTTTCCTCATAATTGACAAAAGCAATTTACGCATATAAGTACTCTCTATCACTCTAGTGCCAAGATAACTTTCGTCACGAACTGAACTCTGGGTAGACATTTGACAACAATTTTACCTAGCCTCTTGTTGAAGGAAAGAAAGGCAGTGCACACGTTATATATCAACTGCGTTGCTGCTCAATTGAAGCAGAACGGCTTTCGTCTCCACAGCTACTGACCGGGCATCCCCCACTGGGTACCTAGATCAATCACGGGACGTCAACCTTCCCTGCTGGCACGTTCAGACATCCGAAGTCTACTGCATGCGAGAGGCACTTAACTAACAAATGTGGGTGTGCAAAGCACAAGTGACCCCACCCTCTTCTGGGAGTCAGTGGTGCTTACACGAGCAGGTCAGGGTTAAATGTGACTTGATCTGAAGCAGTACAGTTGGAGCAGAGAAATGGAGATGAGAAATGGCTCCCACTTAATTTCTATGATCCACTAAAACCAGCCCCTCGCATCCTGATTCGCAGTATTTGATCACGAGAGTAAAAAAACTCTCGGTCAAGACACCTGACATTCTTTTCTCATCTAAAATTGACTCAAACCACTAACTCGTGCTTTCTTCTATAAAGGAGCTATAGTCACGATCAAAGCACAGGAATAAATAACCAATACAGCATTACAAATATGTAATACATACTCAGTACCTCGGTACATTTTTTGATTTCTACCCTTTTTAGAGTTAGTGGATAGATTAATTCCCGTTTATATATATCTAAGCCCATCATTGATATAGTACCAAATGTCCACACAACTATTACCTCTCCCAGGTGAATCAGGGACAGGTAAAGACACCCAAACAGCCCGTTTCCAAGACTTAAACACAGCTAATTCATCCATTGCCCGTAATCTCAGAGTTTACTAATCTATCAAAGGATTGCTTTACACATTTTTCTTACTGGCTAATAGAGAATAATAAGCTTGTAATATGCCGATCAGATATGAAGATGCTCAAGTTCAACTGCTAAGTTCCTTTTGAATGTGACACTCGACAACATATCAACAACATCTCACACGTTAGCCACTCTTATACAGTCACTTTCAGAGGACCCCACTAGATGACACGACTGTAGTGCATGTGGATGAGGATTTTGGGAGTATCACGAGCTAGTAACGGACCATGTTTTTAACAAGCACCTCAGGTCTGAGGGAGGCCCGAGGACCTGCCTAATGCCCTATTGACTTTGACAGTGTAGAATATCGATAAGTTCTAGCTTCTAACTTGGGAGAGACCACCTGACCTGTATTTAGATTTTATTCTTCTTGCTGATTAAACCACCTGGTGTAAAAACGTAAATATTTCCCGGTCCTGCATGGACATGACTCTCCTTAGGTGGGAACAACAGTCTATAAAGGCGTGTGGCAGAAATAGTACATCATGATGCGATCCATTGTTGGAATATACCTTCATTGCTAGTCTGTCAACTTACAACACTTGCTTTAACTTCTTGTGCCACACCATCATCTAATTGACCTCAGCTCATACGTTTTGGTAACTTGTGTATCATTCTTTTTTTTTTTGCTCGTGGGAGGTGAAACAGGGATGACTTAGCTTTTCACTCTTTTCTCTGGAATGATGTTCCCTGAGTCTCCGGCAGATCAATTGTGGTCCGTGCTCCCTTAGGCTCTCAGCTGGCCTATGGAGAAAACACAATTTCGCTCATGAGTAGATGCGCGGGGAGAAGGCTTTAGAACATCTTAAGGAAGGTCAAAACTTGCAGACTGCTATACTAGAAGAGATTTTGACCTGTGGCCTCTGACTCCACGAGCCTCACCTGGGGATTTATTTAACTGATAAAAGGAGGACACTGTGGTTGTGCCTCTTAACAGTCTTGGGTCTTTGGCAACCCAACATTCTTCAAAAGACGATCTTCAGATGGCTCGGGCTGACCGGACCGACAGCATTGATCCCACGCTCACTAGCAGCGGGTTCTCTCAGAAACCATATTACCTTGACAAGAGCTGCCACACCAACCACCTCCCGTCTTTCACTTGACATTTCAAGTCTCTTATATATGGGAGACAAAGAAGCTATGTTACAACAGGAATCGTCACACATATCCATCTCTTTCCACGCTCGAGACTCCTGACAACATGTGACACATTTCAACCATTGCGTAGCCACTATAATACGGACCTTCGCAAAGGTCCACTTTTTTAATAAATTATGCATATTACATTTGAGGTTCTCCCACAAAAGACGAGAGCCAAGTTTACATCAGCATTATTGTGATCAAGTCAAATTACAACCAATTTTGACTCTTTAACCAAACTGCAGCGCAAGCATCTCTCGAGAGATGACTAGATTCTAAAGAGTGCTATTGTATACAAAACAGGAGGAGCCATGGAGTGTATATCACCCATTTCTATTCGTTACTGAGGTCAATCGAATCGATCAGGATGATATCCTTGGACGAGAAGATCTTTTTGCTGATGAATCAAGGCAGCGAACTATTACTTGTTAGGATCTTCAATTTTTGAGATGTGACATTATGTCGGAGGCTCGATGTGTTCGCGAGATGATTCTAATAAGGCCCCTGCTTCATTTTCTGTTCCCGCACTTCTAAAATCGCGAACCTTTTGTGTAAATTCTGTTCCTTCATATAGCACAAATCTCAAGTTTGTAACATGAGCAATGTTTACTTGCACACGTTCGCACGAGTCTGTTAACGCTTTGGGCATGGGTTTTTCGAGCAAGCCTTTTCACAAAACAAACTGTATGCCTTTAAAGAACTTTTTTTCTTTCTTCTCAACACTGATGTGTCTGCGTTGTTCACGAAAAATAAAATAGAAATTGACAAACAAAAATAAATTGAAAGAATGAACCACTTTAATTTCTTTTGATTATTTCTAGAAAAGCACATTTTTATGAAAAAAAACAAAAGACTCAAATTGAAGGACCATTAAACACTCAGTAAAACCAGCCAAGGATTAAAGTTGAGATTTTTATATGACTGAGCTCAACGCGAGCTCCACACATACACCCACTCTGTATTGGTCTGCCACCATCATTTTTAGGTGGCTCCCATTTTAGGTCAACTTGTGGTCGTTTGGTCACATTCAACCAGCACGTAGGGCATAGGGTGGTCCGGGGGTGACACACACACACTCACACAAACTTAGATGCATAACAAGCTACATGAATCTTAGGCACACGGTTACCATAAACACAAGACATAGATACCTCCTTTAAATCAGGGTAGATTTAGAATTTCCCATCCTGAGATCCCAGAGAATGAGAAGGAAAGCAATCTCAGAGAAACAAGATAAAAGCAGCAGACAGAATAAGGGCCCAACAACAAAAACTATCAGACGGCCGAGAAGACGTGAAAACTCTCTATCAGAGCCTCAACGTCCATGTCGGCACCCAGACAGGAGGGCCTCGAGCATCCTCGAGCCTCCCTCAGACCTCCTGGGACATCTCCCAGGGCAACACAGTCGGTTACCTTCCTGACACATCTGTCAGTAACTCTCCCCCCTCCTCCGGAATGGGGAGTTCCTGGCTCTCACAAGTGCGGAGCGACTGCAAACCGAAAGTAACAGATTTTTGGTGCCTCCCAGAATCAGACAATACAGTAGATGGACAGACAGAAAAAGAATCTTACCTCCAAGAGGCTCTTGGTGATTTGAGGGGGGTCGTCTATCCCAGACGAGCCCCCATATGAAAGACCCCCCAGAAACTGGAGTGGGTCTCACTCAAATCTTGGGAAAGAACGACTCCCAAAACATCAGCCAAAGACCTTCTCGCTGCAATTACACAAGGTTTATTCGGGGGAAAAAACCAGTGCACTGGGGTCGGACTCGTAACCCCATGCAGGGGCAGAGGAGAACAACCTCCAGGGACTGGAATAGGGAACTTTTAAAAGCAGGGACCCCAAGGTATGGGGAAATGGAGGAAGGGTTGTGTAATAGTAAAAAATCATCTCGGCATGCAGGTCAGCGACACACAGGCGGGCATGACTCAGTTAAGCACAAGGTATGAGGAAGCGGGGAGGGAAACCTTATCTTGACACACAGGTGGGCATGACTCAGTTAAGCACAAGGTATGAGGAATCGGGGAGGCCTTATAGCATACATAACTTGTAGCCCTTATAGGATGGCGGTACCATGGTTCCTAAAGACAGATTTTAAGGGTGCATAAAACCTTGGGGCAGGGGTCCTTCATTACAACATATTTCAATATTTTCTAGTCTACACTTTTAAATCTTTTTTTAATTTTAAATTTAATTTAATTTAATTTATTTATGTGCATGAATGTACTGTCTGTATGCAGGTTTGTGCACCCTTGTCGTGCAATGCCACGGAGGTCAGAAGAGGGCATCGGATTCCTCTGGAACTGGAGTTCTCCTGGAATTGGAGTTACGGATGGTTCTCGGTCACCATGTAGGTGCTGGGGATCAAACCTTGGTCCTCTACAAGAACAGTCAGCATTCTTAATCTCTAGGCCATCTCTCCAGCCCCTACCCTTTTAAATCTTTAAATAATCCAGTTTTACTTGTTTTTCAATTAGAAATGAGAGTGATCTCAAAACCTCATAACTTTTATTTCTACATCTTAAATATTATAAATTATATTTATGATTTATGTGATTGATTAGATTTATCTCAATTAAAAAATTTTTCATGTCTTAATATAATATCAAATACCTTGAACATATCAATCATTCAACATTAAATTCCTGATTTATACTATATGTTCTACTGAAGATTTAAACTGTTATTTTAGAGACGACTTTGCAGCTATATTGTTAGATTCATTTGTGTAACAAAATACATCTTCTGTTAGATATTTTGAACACTTTTATTTGTTTCTAGCTTATGCTTTATCAATTAGTAACCCCAAGATTTCAACAGAAAATTTTCTGGACTTTGCTACATAGATTCTCTTAGTGTGTTTAAGACTTTTTCATTGTGGAGACTAAGCTAAAAGAATATATACATCATGGATGGTTCTGCTCTTGTGCACTAGAGCATAGGGAAGAAAAAAGAGAGGCAAAAATTTAACTCCCCCCAAACACCTCTTCAGACTAAACATACAGGCATGTGTGTACAAATTGTAGTGGACAAAGTAAATCATGTAGAAAAACCATGTGATGAAAAGTCACACAGAATAGGACAGGATATAAAAACTTATTCAAGCAGCCCCACATGGTGGTCCATGCCTGTAATCCCAGCAGTTGTGAGGGAGAAGCATGGGGATCTCTGTGAGTTCAAGGCCAGCCTGATCTACATAGAGAATGTCAGGACAGCAGGGGCTACAGGGAGATCCTCTTCCCAAAAAACAACAACAACAAAAAAAAAACTTTTTCAAGAGGAGAAATACTGTTTCCTTGTAGCCATCCACCACCTCTGGTTTTATAGTCTTTCTATCCCTTCAGCAATGATCCCCAAGCCCTGGGTGAGGGGGTGTGATATAGATGTTCCGTTTAGGGCTGAGCACTATATAGCGTCTTATTATTTACATATTGACCAATAGGGGATATCTTTATTAATCACCTGCAGAAAAGAAACTTTTTTTTTTGGTCTTTGAAAGACAGGGTCTCCCTGTAGTCCCAGCTTTCCTGGAACTCCCTCTGTAGACCAGGCTGGCCTTGAACTCACAAAGATCCACTTGCCTCTGCCTCCTGAGTGCTAGGATTAAAGGTGTGTGCCACCATGTCCAGCTAAGAAGAAGAAACCTTTCTTATGAGTGCAAAGAGATGCAAAAATCTATAATGTAATGATATCATTAGGGGATAGTTTAATACTATTTCCAACTGGTGGAATAATTAGTAGTAGGTTCTCCAAATGGGTCTATGACTTACCTAACCAGAAATTCTATCCCCTCATAATAGTGCTGTTATGAGTTCAGTCTTGTGAAGCAGGGATGCCATTTTTCTTATTGACAGTCATGTTATTCTTGCACATGTGGGCATACTTTTCAGGGCCAGTTGTTATTGTAGCTTGAAGAATTTAACAGATGGGTAAATTAATGATTATTTTTCTCCATTGGTAGCATACAAATCAACCTCATCTCTGTTAAATCTAGGCAAGAGGGATGATGTTTATAGGTCAGTACCAGCTTGGTTTCTCCATGTTCTAGGATTTAAGAATGTGTTGTCATAAGCAGTAGAGCAACAAAAAGCAATACGGAGAGCCAGTAATGTTTGGGTGTGTATGGGATCCAACTGGCCAACAACTCCAAAAGAAGTAACACACTAGACACTATTAAGAGGGAAATTCCATATATAAACTTACATGCTTATGACACTATGTGCAGTACCTGTGAAAACTCAAGCCAGATGAAATCCTGGCATAGATGGGGGAGATGGACAAATATTATTTTATAAAAGAGGAATAATATTGTCAATAATTTAATAAATTTATTCCTTTATAATATTTGACTTCTCTCTCTTCTCCCTGCAAAGTATACTATTTATTACATAAGAAAATCACCAGCTTATGTCAAAAGTCATACAATCGGATGTTCACACAAAAAGTAGATTCTCTTTATTTGTTGGCTTACAGATGGCATAGAATAAATTGCATATGCTGTGGGTGAAATTTGATAGAATCACTATCTAAAAACTCCCATTTGGAAAGGAAATGAAAGAAGATGGCAACCCCAGAACAGTAACTAGTATTATGGCAATTATGAAATATTTCTGTGCCAACATTCAAAAATTCTCCTGTTATAAAAAGAAGACATTTTATTTGATTAGGCTCCTGGTTCTATTCCTCAAAGAAAGTTTCAAGTCCCTGTGTATCCATGGCTAAAGAATGTGCAGCTTGTGATCTTTCTGTTTTATGACACTTTCTGTCACATCTGAAGGAGAGTACTTTTCACCCTTTTAATTTACTAGGCTATGCCTGTGCATGCTATCATCTTGCAATGCCTGGACACAGATTGCCTACATTGTTTAGTCTCTGTCATTTGCTGTTTATTTAAAGAAACAATTCACTCCTGAAGCTGTTCTTGAAATCTTAACACATTTGAACAAAGTTTCAACAGTACCATGGAAACATATTGCTGAACAGAGAGTATTTTCTTTCCAATTTGTTCCTTATAATGTCTTTAAGTATACTCTTTTTCTCTTTTTCCTCATTATGTGACAATATGTAAAGTTTCTTTTACTGAGCTTTTGAAAAGACTTCATTTGATGAGAGATGACCCATAAGCATGTACTGTAAGAAATTCCTGTAAGACTCTCTCAGAATTTTAGGAGTGTGTGTGTGTGTGTGTGTGTGTGTGTTTCTGTTTTGAAGATTAGCCACACTCCAGACACCATATGGGGTTTTTAATTTTTTCATTAAGCTTTTGTAGCTTCATAGCACACTTCTCAATCAAGTTTAGATCACCCTTCCCAATCCTTGTACCTTCAACCCCCATAAGACCTCGTGTATTCTGCTGTATTTGGCCAGTTGTGGCCTTTGTTGTGCACCACACTCTGCTGTATGAAGATGCTTAACTGGTGAGGGTTGAGGGATGCATTAATTTCTCTTCCCTGGCTTCATTGTGTTCCATGAGCTTTAGGTACAGAAGTTCAACCCTAGATGTGCCACCCAGGACTGTGCAGTTTCCTGTGCCTGACTAGTTGGGGAAATCTACAGTAGTCTGCATCTGTTGCAATAAGAAGCTGCCTTGATGAATGGTGCACTTTAGGCTTGTCTGTAAGTATAAGAATCC
>VZQC01004563.1:89294-102330 GCA_009823505.1 Rhizomys pruinosus
ATATTTATACATATATATATATACACACATGTGTGTGTGTGTGTTTATCACAAGTACAGTAACAGAAGTGCAGAAAACCAAGAGATGTATGTTTTCATGAACTGGTGGATTATAGCACCAACTGGTAGCACCAGCTTCTCTTGAAATGAGCCAGTCTGACTGGGATAATACGGCATCTTAAAATGACTTTGACTTTAACCTGCATTTCTCTAATTAGTAACCATGTTGAGCAGTTTTTAAGGTGTCCCATAGCTGTTTTTTTTTTTTTTTAATTTCTTTATTTGAGTACTCTCTTCAGGTCTATAGCCCATCTTTTTATTGGTTCATTTATTTCTTTGTTTCTTGAGTTATTTGCATATTTTTGATGTTAGTCTTCTGCCTGATGTGTCACTGGTAAATATTTTCTCCCACTCAGTGGGTTTTATCTTCCTTTCCTTGAATGTTTCTTTTGCTGTACAGAAGCTTTGTAGCTTAATGAGTAGCCACTTATTGATTGTTGACCTTAATGCCCAAGCAGCCGATAACATATTTAGAAAGCCCTTTCCTATGCCTATATCTTAAAGCTACTGCCTGTGTTTTCTTCTCAGAGTTTCAGGGTTTCAGTTTTATATTGTGGTATTTGACCCATTTTAAGTTTATTTTTGTGCACAGCAAAAGGTAATGGTCCAATTTTACTCTTCCACATGTGGAGATCTAGTTTGCCAGCCCTATTTTTTTGAAGATGCTATCTTTGTGTGTTCTGGCACCTTTGTCAAAATATCAGGTGGCAGAAATTGCATGAGTTCATGTTTGGGTCTTCTACTCTGTTGCACTGATCTACATGGCTATTTTTGTGCCAGTACCATGCAGTTTTTATTACCATAGCTCTGTAATATAATCTGAGATCTGGTATGCTGATTGCCTCAGCATGTTCACTTTGCCCACAATTGCTTTGGTTATCTGGGATCTTTTGTGATTCCATATGAATTTTAGCATGACTTTTTTCTAACTCTGTGAAGAATGTTGTGGGAATGTTGGATGTCATTGCATTGAATCTATGTATTGCTTTTGGTTAGATGGTCACTTTAATGAAACTGATTCTACTAATCCATGATCATTGTAGATCTTTCCATCTCCTAGTATCTTCCTCTCTTTCTTTAAAGCTTTGGCATTTTCATTGTAGAGATCTTTAATGTCTTTAGGCAGGTTTATTTCTAAGTATTTTTGCTTTTTAGAAATAATTGTCAATGGGAGGGTTTCCTTGAATGCTTTTTCTGATTGTTCGTTATTGGTATCTAGGAAGCCTATGGATTTTTGTAATTTGATTTTGTAAGTTGCACTTTATTGATATTATTAAGCATTTCTAACACTTTTCTAGTGGATTTTTTGATCTCTTATGTATAATATCATATCATCTGAAAATAGAGATAATTTGACCTCTTCTTTGCCAACTAGTACTCATATCATTTTTTCTCTTGTTTCTTTTATTCATTTAATTTTTATTTATTTCTGTATGTGTATGAGTGTACTATCTGCATGCAGGTTTGTGCACCCGTGTTGTACAATGCCGCGGAGGTCAGAAGAGGGTGTCAGATTCCCCTGGAATTGGAGTTCTCCTGGAATTGGAGTTTCAGATGGTTCTCGGCCGCCATGTGGGTGCTGGGGATCGAACCCGGGTCCTCTGCAAGAGCGGTCGGCGCTCTTAACTGCTAGACCATCTCTCCAGCCCCTCTCTTGTTTTATTGTTTTAGCAAGAGTTCTAAACACTACATTGAAAAGGAGTGAAGATACTGGAAATCCCTGTCTGGCTCCTATTCTCTGCAGCTATTCGCTATTGTTTCCAATTGGCTTATTGAAACTTTCAATCCCATATTAATTTCCATCTGGGTTTTCTTCATTATTTTTATCTGTTGTGAATTCACTTTTCAAGTCATAAGCAGTTTTTAATATTTTATTAAGCCACATATTTTTATATTCATGGGCTTCCATCACTAGTCTATGCCTTTCCTCTTTGAGTTCTTTGTGTATTTTTTTTTAAGTTCTTTAATGATGTTTACGATTGTTCCTTTAAATTCTGCATCCTGAATTTCCTCAGGGTTGATTCTCATTGTAGTGCACTTCTGTCAGATTAGTTGGGGAACTATATTCTTAATTTTTCGTATTATTTGTGTTTTTTGTATTGCTGTTTGGAGTATGGCTATTCTTTGTTGATTGTGTGTAAAGTAGGAACTTATAGTTACATTTTTAAAATTTTGGTTATGTTTATATTTGTGTAACTTGGTTGCCTTGTGTTCAAGATTGGAAACTAAATTGGTACATGTTTCAGATTCTTGTAGAGTAGTAGCCTGATCTGATATATAATGAGGGACAGGATGGTCAGTGGCCTGGTGAGGTTATTAGGAGAGATGGTCTGTTTCAGACAGATCGGGAGCTAGGGTGTTTAGCTAGTCTATTTTCGAAGCTAGTCCAAAGATCTGAGACAGAGAATTGAAGCCTGTCTGGGTCCAAGGCTGGAAGGGGCAGGGTGAAGGAAAGGGAGAGGCATGAAACAGAGATGCAGACTCAGTGGGTGGGGTCAGACTTCACAGGGTCCTGATAAGGCAAGTTGGTACAGTGTGTCAAGAGCTTGGGGAGCTGGGGAGTGTAGCTAGCCCTTCAGGAGGGATTCAGCGGTCTGTTAGAATGTTTAGCTGGTCTGGGTTAGGAGGCTAGTCCAGAGACCTGAAGCAGAAGAATTTAAGCTGTCTGGGTCCAAGGCTGGCAGGGGACAGGCTGGGAACCTGTGAAGAGAATGGAATAGAGATGCAGACATGGTGAGCAGGATCTGACTTACCATCCATTCAGATTTTTAACACTCAATTGAGCCTGGAAATGTTGCCTTTCTTTTCATACATGTGTTGTCCATTTTTTTGGTCATAATCTTGCTAATTTACTCCACTCAACACCCACATCTTAGTATCTGAATGCCATGGATATATGTTTAAAGTTTCCCATTTTCTACACAATGCCCCCATGCCCCAATAATAACTAGTTAGGCTTGCATGCCTTCATCCAGAAGGCACTTGGATATTTTGGCCAAAATCCCATACCTTATCTTGGTTGTGTCCTCTTAGTAATTTTCTACTCACTGACACTCACCTACTCCCACTCACCTATGCTATGCTCACAACTGTGCTCTACACTATACCCCCATTTACTTTTCTCTATTGAAATATTGAAGGAGACCTGAGTAAAATCAATTCACTACTTTATATTGGCTTAATTTCTAACTATTTCCAAAGCAACTTTGCTTGTCATCTAAATAAGGATAAATACCTGTTATAGGCTCATGGAAATCCAAGATAGCTACAATGGCAAATAAAATGTTAAGAGTCTCTCTCTCTCTCTCTCTCTCTCTCTCTCTCTCTCTTTCTCTCTTTCTCTCTTTCTCTCTCATCTCTCTTTCACACACAGACACCCACAAGTATTTGTGTTATAGTCTTGGCAGGAATATATTTGCAATAGAGCAATGTTTTCTTTGCAGCCGGTAATGATTAATGATCCTTTAGAATGCTTATTATGTACTAGAGTCCATTGTAAATGTAGTACAAATATTACTCACATACCAATCTCATAGTTACCGCTGGCACTACACTTGACTGGTAAGGATTTGGTGGCTAAGAATATTTAGTAATTTGTCCTCACTTATAAATATCTTTCTCATTTTGGAATACTACTGTAAAATAAAAAAAATGGAACTTATAATGGGAGGATGGACATTATATACTCAGAGGATTTTGTCTGCTTTTTACCTGATGCTTTTAGAGGAATCATTCAGGTATAAAAGATTGCTTTGATCGAGATATCTGTATTTCATAAGCTTCCACATAGGTTTGGCACTTTTAAATGTAACTGATCTGCCAGGACAATAGGTTTCTGGAGGGTATACCTGGTAAGCTCCAGGCATAACTAAGTATTTCTTAGGCCACTGTAGGGGTTTTCTTCAGGTCATAGACTCTGAGATCAACTCAAATAAAAGTATAGTTTCTATGCTTTGTACTCTTTTGGATAATGACTTATTCCATCGTGTTCTGGAAGTCTGATATATATATTCATACACCTTATTTATATATAACCATACTCCTTATTTTTTTCTTTGAGAATTTTATGTATGCACTTAACCTATGCTGGTCATATTCTCCACTTGTTCTCTTCCTCCAACTCACCCTGGATCATCTAAGGAGATAATTTCAGGCTCTATTCAAAATAATCAAACATGTTTCCAAGCAGTATTTTTGTTTTTTAAGTATCAGTGTATATTAACTATATAGGGAGCCATGAAATCCACTATGACACTCAAACATATATGGAACCGTCACATCCCCACCCACCACTGTTTTGTCCATCTATGAGTCTCCTGCTGGTAATCTTCCCCTTTCCACATACCCTCCATCTACAACTATTTCCAGTTCTCTCTCTCTCTCTCTCTCTCTCTCTCTCTCTCTCTCTCTCTCTCTCTCTCTCCTTGCCTTTCTCTCTTTCAATCTGGAGCTCACATTTGGAAAGCAAATGTGACATTCATCTCTGTAAGTATGCCTGTATTTTCTTTTTTTTTTTTTTACATTGAAATGTTTTAATGTTGGTGCAACTCCAAAATGCAACAATCATCACCTTGTGAAAGACCCAAATTTCAAAAATTCATTTTAATTATTCCTTCATACCTATTTTACAAAATAAAGGCAAAAGACATTTAAATCCTCCTTGTCCTAATGCATGATGCTCCTAAATTCTTTTCTATTACTATAGTGTATGTTGTAATTCCCATCAGATGCTATCTTAAAAAATAAATAAATAAAATATTAACCTCTGCTTCAATGTATAGTTTCCAGAATCTGCCAGAACTGGAGAACTGGGCAACAAGGCATTCATAGGTCTTCCGTGCTTTGTCTATAGGTTGATTCTAAAATTGAAAACCAATAACAGCATTTACAATGTTAGGACTATAAAAATATTATTTACTGCAGAACCAAGTAGTGTGATTGGACCCATAGAGAAGGAAATGCAATCCTATTTCACTAAACCTGTGCCTCTCAAATGAGAATGCTCCAAGCATCAAGGTCATATGGATTATCTTCTAATTTCTTTTCCGCTTTCTTCACCTTCTCTGGGACATACTCAGCTGCCTGCTCCACCGTATGCCTGTATTTTCTTATGGGAATACTGTTCACTTCCATTCATTTCCTTGAAATAGTGTGATATCATTCTTCCTTTGGGCTGAATAATACTCCCTTACTCATGTACAGAATATTTTCATTACTCTTTTTCTTGCAGATGGGCACTTAGTCTGACTTTTTAAATTTTTATTTAAAAAATTTAAACATATTTAGTAGCTATAGAAATCAGTAATAATTTTTGTTTGCTTAAGTTTGTGTGGGTCTTGTGCATGCTGCCACCACCATTGTAGGATCATATGAACATGGTCCTTGGGGATTATTTGATTCTACATCTCCTCCCTGACTCTTATTGGTAGCAGGTCCCAATCTTATCATCAGCTGATTACTGCTAGGTGAGGAAGAGATGATCTTCTTAAAGTGAGGGACTCTAGATGAGCTGACTAAACCTCAGTGGATGAACTTACAGTGAGGAATGAATGCATAAAGACACTAACTTGACACAATGGACCTTCGCACAGATGACAAGGTGTGAGAATTCCAATGGGGGGTGTGGAAGGTTACTTGTGTAGAAGGGGTGCAAAGAGGACTAAGATAGATTGAGAAGTTCTGTATGAGATACACAGATTTTCAATTAAAAATTAAGAAAAAATATTTTAATTTCTATAAATGACATATTTAATGATAGATTGGAAACTTTACTTGCAATCCTACTAATATACTTGAATAATAGGAACTTTGCAACTTATAAAAATATTTATTTAAACTAAAGTTTTGTTGAAAACTGAAATGCCTATAATAAATTTAAATTTCATTTGTTAAAAAATCAGTAATAATTTTTAAATATCTTGTCTTATAAAATAAATGCAGATGATATGTGACCAAAGAATTAACCCAATTGATCAATGATTATCTTTGAAATAAGAAAGAAATATACAGAAGAAGGACAAAGTTTCTGGAAACAGTTATTTCCATGTTTGTATTTGAAACATATTCATAAATTAACTGACTGGGTAATAATTGCAATTTAACCTATGCTGGTCATATTCTCTACTTGTTCTCTTCCTCCAACTCATCCTGGATCATCTAAGAAGTTAATTTCAAGCTATACTCAAAATAATCAAACATGTTTCCAAATAGTATTTTTTTAAGTATCAGTGTATATTAATTATATAGGCAACCATGAAACCCACTATGACACACATAATATGGAACCATCACACATTTACATTCTATTAAATTTAAAGTATTTTCCTTCATTTTTATGTTTTGTTGAGGGATATTATAACATCAGAAATTTCTGAGATGCACAAAACGACAGCACAGGATAAATGCATTTGTTTGCTGGAAGGTAAACCCTTAAATTTGACTAGGATGACATTTATCTTAACCCGACAGACATCAGTTACACAAAATATCAACTTTAGATTGAAAAATAGACAAAGGATGCACAACCTGTTATCTTTTATAAGTTCAAAAGACTGAGTTTGTGGGGCTGGAAAGATGGCCTAGCGGTTAAGAGCGCCACTGCTCTTGCAGAGGACCTGGGTTCGATCACCAGCACCCACATGGCGGCTGAGAACCGTGTTTAACTCCAGTTCCAGGGGAATCCGACACCCTCTTCTGACCTCCGCGGCATTGCACAACACGGGTGCACAAGCCTACATGCAGACAATACATTCATACACATTAAATAAATAAATAAATAAATAAATAAATAAATAAATAAATATTTAGAAAAATGTTAAAAAAAGAATGAGTTTGTGTCTAATTGTACGAGAATAGTAAATCTGCAAATGCCAATTACTTTTGTGAGTTTTTCTTGATCTAATAAGCAGAAGACAACAACCAATATCTAATATAATTACTGAAGTTTATGATGGATAGTAGGTATTTAAAATCATCCCCTAAATGTTCCTTAGCTTCTTTCTGAGTGCTTGGTTCTTGTAAGGAAGTTAAAGCAGCTCCAACTGAGGCCCTCATTCCATCAATGACTAGCGCCCCTCCCAACACTCTATACTATGACCTTGCTTCTGAGCTTCCAGGTATGTACTCCATACCTGCAAGAGGAGGATGAAATAACCATCGAAGAGGCTAAGGTCAATGTCCCCATTAGAGTATTTGGTGTAAATATTGAACCTTTCTGGCCTGCTTGATTTACAAAGACCTTAGCCAATGCCAGTACAGAGGACTACATCGGCAGTGCAGAGACGGGTGGGCTTTCTCCAGCAGCTGTTGCCTTTCAGACACGTAGTAGTGTTCCTCCACCCTTGCTACCCCAGCTGAAGAGAAGAAAGGGGATCCGAGAAAGGGGAATCTGAAAAAATTGATGACGACATGGGCTTTCGTCCTTTCTTTTTTTTTTAAATTTTATGTGTATGAGTGTACTGTCTGCATGTAGGTAGATGCACCCGTGTTGTGCAATGCTGCGGAGGTGAGAAGAGGGTTTCGGATTCCCCTGGAACTGGAGTTAAAGACGGTTCTTAGCCACCATGTAGGTGCTGGGAAGCGAACGCGGGTCCTCTGCAAGAGGAATATATTAACTAGACCTCCAAAAAAAGAAATGAACAAGTCCACATTAGAATCTAATACCCAAGATCACTAATGCTAGAAAGATCTCTAGTCATGAGAGTTCATTGCCCCATCCAATAATTTCTATGCTTTGAGTACTTTTTCATTATAACACATTTTTATAAAATCTGGAAATACCAATCTATTATACAGTTAAGGCAGCAATTAACATCTGCTTTCCAGCCAAATGTCTGGAAGTAAGGACCTAAAAATGTTTCATTAAAATGTACTAAAAGTAAAAACTTAACCACAAGCTTTCTGTATTAATTCAGTTTTATCTTAGGGCAGTGGAAATCCATTCAAATTTGTTCAAAGAGATCCAGGGAATCAGTAACTCAAATAAAATTATTAAAATTAATTAGTGTTCATGGCAATAAGTGGGACACTCATATAGGTTCTTATATTAGAATATGCAAATTATAATTTTCAAATGCGTGCAATTAATTAATTAAAATTATTACTGAAAATAGAAGAGTTAGTCTTTATCTTGTACTAGACATGCCAGCATGGCCAAGAAGTTACATGCATTAAGAATATTTCTTTTATATTAATTGTTGAAACAAAAATAATTATTCATAGTAAAAAAAAGATAGTTGACAAGAAATGACTAAGTACAACCAATTCTATGTTGAGACTAATAGATGTGTCATGATAAGAAAGTTCAATAAGTCCAAATTTATTCTTATTAAACTATGATTTCTAAATTGGATGACCATGCAGATTTTGACTATTTTAAGATCAAGAGTTCAAGGATTTTGGGTGCTTATTGTTCAAGGAGGAGATGCAATGAAATGATATGCATATTTCAGACTTAAAATAGGAGGGTTTATTAAGAATGTGGATATAGTTATGAGTGTGGAGCATTAAAGAGGGTTGGAACCTGGTATTCAGAAAAAGAAGCCACTAGCATGAACTAAAACAAGTAGTAGTTTCGATGAAAAATGCTCCCCATGGAGTCATTCATTGAAATATTTGGTTACCTGTAGGTGGCGCTGTTGGGAAGGTTGGGGAATCATTAGTTGAAGCCTTGCTGGAGGAAGTATTCCACTGGGGGTGGGTTTTGAAGGTGTGTTGTCTAGCTGTAGTTCCTGTTCTTTTTCTCTGTTTCATGTGTGTGTATGAAAATGTGTTTGGTCTGTTTCCAGTTCCTGCTGCCTGTCTTTCCTGATTTGCCTTGCTTCCCCAACTTGATGGACGCCATCCCTCTGGAACCAAAAGCTGAAGTAAATCCCTTTCTCCTTTAAGTTGCTGTAGGTCACAATGTTTTATAACAACAGAAAAGGAACTGTTATGCATAAGAGTGATAGTCTAGGACATAATCCCAAGAGAGGAAAGGTAGGCCCAGGAAAAATCTCTGAGATTTACCCACATCCACATGATTGGTCTCAAGGGTAGTAACTGTTACAGGTGGGAAAATGTTGTGTAAGTGAAAAAAATTATCTGTATTCTTAAGGTACTGAGTTATGAATGAAAATAAATAAATTATAAGCCAGTGATATTTATCACTTGAGCGCATTGGAGTTCCAGCCTTTCTATGAATTCTAAGTGGTTTATTTTATTTTATTATTTTTATTTTATGTGTATAAGTGTGTTGGATGAATGTATATAGGTTTACCTCCATCATGCAATGCCTGCGGAGATCAGAAGAGGGTGTTAGATTCCCTGGAACTGGAGTTACAGACGAACATGGAGTTACCATGTGGGTACTGGTAATCAAATCTGGGTCCTATGCAAGAGCAGTCTTAATGACTGAGCCATATTTCCAGCCCTGTCTAAATGTTTTGTATGCTACTTTGAAAGAAAATATGGTGATTTCATAATATTATCATTTTAAATATTAGGCCCATTTTAATTTCAAGTATCTCCAAAAGTAAAAACAATGGTACATGTTACTTATAATTAGGTACAGTGTTAGAGCTCGGGGCACTTCCTCAGGTGTCCATCATCTCAAGACATCCTCATTCAGTGGGATGTCTGGGTCATTCTTCACAGTCTATACTTTATTCTCATTTTCAATATAAGAATAAAATGCATGGAAACCAACAAGTTTCAATATTTTTCATGGTCTAGGCTCTCAAATGTTTCTTTCTTTCTTTCTTTCTTTCTTTCTTTCTTTCTTTCTTTCTTTTTTCTTTCTTTCTTTCCTGACACAGAAGATAGTGTACCTTTAATGAAATTCCACAGAAGTTAACTCTTCCTCATATGAAATCTCACAGGGCACTAGAAATTTTCTCTATCAACATCGTTTATTTTTTTCTCTCAATTGTCTTTTTATTGTAAAAGTGTTTGTGACATTGAATCCCCCCCCATGAGATGGGTAGAAAATGTTGCTTATAAGGAAGGCATGGATTGTAGTGAGAAGGCATCAATCTTAAGGGCTAATGGAATAAAGGACAGCTACGTGAGAGTAGAAAGTTTACTTATACTCTGAGCCTTCCCTGACATACAATTTATATATTTGTTAAACAGAAATACTTTATATATATATATATATATATATATATATAATATTATATAGTGTATATTATATAATATAGTATATATTGTCAGAATTGGCAGCAGGTGATCAATTCCATTATTTAATTGTTTCTAAATCATATTTGTACTTCTCTACAACCTATCACATTATTTTGTGTAAAGTAAATGCTACAAATAGCACACACTGATAAGCACATATGTACATACACATATACACACACTATACGTTTCCAAATTGACTGTTTTTTTGTTGTTGTTGTTGTTTTGTTTTGTTTTGGTCTTTTTCAAGACAGGGTCTCCCTGTAGCCCCAACTGTCCTGGAACTCACTCTGTAGACCAGGTTGGCCTTGAACTCACAAAGATACGCCTGCCTCTGCTTCCCAAGTTCTCGGATTAAATGCGCCACTTGACTATTTTAAAACCCTTATTTCTTCATGATTCAAACAAGCACAAATTCACATTCAGCATTGTTTTCATAGAAATGTGTATGGTCTTTGTAAAACTGATTAAGAACTTTATACTCAGGAGTGCAGATCTTAAAACAGTAATATGAGTTGTAATGAAATGTCATTTTGACACAGTGCCTTGTTAACTGTAGGGATCTGTCAGCATTGATAAAACATTATAACTGCACAGCAAAATAATATCATAGAATTCATTTATTTATAAGGTGTCCCATAGTGAGTGGCTACTGCTGAGGCTAGAAGTTTGCAAGGGTTGAACACGAGAAGCTGGTATGAGTGAGAGCCTGGGAAGAAGCAGAGCTATCTTCCCTGCAGAACATTGACTCTTACTATCTCACACACTGATTCATAATAATCTAAGCTTTAGGATTATATGTAAACTGTTCAGAGTGAACATTTTAAATAAAACAGCTTTGTTTTCTTTCACCCTCAAGCAGAAGAAGAAATGAATATTTCCAAATTCGTGATATAAATAGCTTAGTGCTCTACCCAGCAGCAATTATGCACAGCCAATCTTTCTAGTGAATCAGTATGTGAAATACTAAGCATGTATGTGCTCTTAATGCTGCAGTAATAACATCATGATCATTTCATTGTGATGATCTAAGTTTTAATTTTAATGGGAGCAATCACAGCAGCCATGAGGAGGATTGGGGCAAAGCTCTTTCCCAGATCCTGATATCACCCACTGAGAGATTTAGGGACCAAGGCAGAGCACGTCCTTCATTTATGGCAACTCACTTTCCTCGTCTGTGAGCCAGTGTCTCAGCATTTGCATGGTCCAAGAAACTAGTTGCCAGAGGACACAATGATTAGAAGTGATTTCACCCATTCAATGAAAGAACATCATCATTAATTCCACCTTGTGCTGACAAGCCTATTGATCAGCTCTTACCCTGAGGCCCAATCTTTCCTCAGCATATGTGATCTCTAATCTAAAACTCCCATCCTGATCCTACAAATACGCTTACTTATCCTCCAGAATTTGAAAGAGAATCTGTATTTTCAAAACCTTTTTCAAATATCCTTTTTAGATATTTTAATATAAGTGGCTCAGGGGAAATAAAAAGACTAAAAACTAAAATAAACAGCCCAGCCTCACTCAGTTCTCAGGAGCTTTCTCATGTTATGGTAGCTTACTTCTTTCCAGTCTGTGTGCCAAAGCCCTCAAAGTAGGTTCCCACTGCTTTCTACTTCCAAGTCATTCATTACCCCTTCATTCTCAAGAAAAAGAAGAAAAAAAAATCTGATTTTTAATGGCCATTAGTTGCTAGGATTTCTTCAGTGTTCTAAGTGTTTATAAACTTCACACACTTACTTCAACATCAACACCTTAAGACCTTTACAACAGTCTTGCTCTGAATGAATGTCTGTTTCTTCAATTTCACTTTAAGTAAAAGAGGTTCACAAATCTGCTCACTGTTAAATGAACTTTCTTCCCTTTCATCTGAGTTCCACATTTTCATTTTTATAGTCTGGTTGTCTTACTATCTCTAACTTCAGACTGTATTAAAAAATCTCACCTTAAAGGGCAGTACTTACCATTTCTATTTTCAGCATAGAACCAGCTTTGTTCTATTCTTGCTAACAATGTACCTACATATTAGCTCAAACCATTTGGTATGTATTCTGTTCCCTTTAGCCTTTCTCACTCAACTACCACCACCACCACCACTATTTCTTCCAAATATCAAATGTTCTTTGACATCTTCACTCACATCATGCTGTTACTCAGCTCAGTAACTTACAGCAACCTCCAGCAAGACTCCCCAATTTTCCTGACCTTCGAGAATAAATAAATACTCTAAACCTTCCCTTAGGACCCTCTGTGATCTTGCTCTAATTATTCCTTTACCTCTGCCTTACTTGGCCCATGGTTGCCATCTTTTCTATGCCTCAGAAAGACGAAGCTCACTAGCTCCATAAAATAAAAAAATGTAAATACTTTTCAATCTGCATTAAACACTCTATCCTTAATGGTTGCAAGACACACTATAATTTTGCCCAGATTTCTACTTAATTCTTCATCCAGTGAAATATATTCCTTCCACTAAAATTAAGTCTCTGACTGCTCAGCAATAACCCATTTCATCTCTGTTCTCTCACTTTGCTTCAAGGGTCTTAATTGCACTTACTTGACATGAAATTTGTTTGCTTCTTTTTTTTTTCCTTTTTAAATCCCACATACTACTACAATGATATTTAGGGTTCATTTATTTTTTAAAATGCATTTATTGAAGTTTTGTGCATTTCACACAGTATTTCTCAGTTCAATCCAGACTCATTTCCCCCTCCATGGCCCCCACCCCTCCCAAGTTCATGGAGTCTGCCATACATGTCCTGTATCCTCTTCTGAAATTTTTCAAAAGTTTTCAAAGGAGAGGATTATTTTTT
>VZQC01004563.1:117422-163062 GCA_009823505.1 Rhizomys pruinosus
AAAAAAAAAAAAAAAAAAAAAAAAAAAAAAAACAGAAAAGAAAAAAGAAAAGGGCATTTTAAAGTAATCAATGACCCTGAGGTTTCACATTATCCCTTTCCATTCTCACCTTGTAGAGTACTGGCACTTTAAACTCTCTAGTTGTACGTAAGACAAGAAATCTGGAGTTATTTCCCCTTCATTGCCTTACACCCTCTTGAATGTATAAGGGTCATATCAAATTTAATGGGACCTAAAATGAAGTTCTTCATGCTCCTACAACAACCTGATCTTCTCACAGTAACATTCATCTGCATTCATAAATTTTTCACACTAGGACCAGTTTCCTTGCCTGTTTTCACCAACCAATTGTGATTGTTCTCAGTTAAGCCTCCCAGCAATATTTCTCAAGTGCATTTATTTCTTCTCTACTTGATTTAGAAACCCTTGTTCAAAATATTAGCACTATATTATCTGTAGACAGTCTCATTTCTGCAAATATGGGCTTCAATTTGTTCTCAGAAAAAGAATTCAAATTTTTGCTCCTTTCAAAGATTCCTTAATGATTCTAAATAACTTCAAAAATTTTTGAAAGGATTTTTATTTTTTGTGTATATTTTGCCTGCATGTTTGCCATGTATTTAGAGAGCAGAAGAGGGTGTTGGATCCACTGTATCAAGTGTAACCAACAGATGGAGGCCACATGTGGACTGTGAGAGCTGAACCTGGATCCTCTCTCTGTAAGAGCAGTAAAGGGCCCTAACCACTGAACCATTTCTACATCTCTACTATCAAAAATTTACAATAATCTATATGTCCACGCATGATCTAGTGAGTTCACAACCTTATCTAGCAAACATAGATTGACTTACTCTTCCTGGAACATTGCAATTTAGATATCTTCGATGAATATCTGCTTCCTCCACTTGGGATGTTTCTGCCTTAACTGCTTGTGTGGATGATGTATTCTCAGCTGCACAAATTGTGGCATTTTGGAAGAGCCTTCCTAGATTATCGTATTTAAAGATATTTTCCTTGTTTTCTTTCTTCTCTTCAACCTGTTGATATTCTTTATAGAAGTGGAAAAATATGTCAACAATTTGATTTTGTTTCTTGTGCACGATCATGATTTCATTTAAATATATATTCAAGAGTTAAATTTTGACTTTTCATTCATCGCTTGTTCTGAGAAATAAATTATTATCATGACATACGTTCAGTAACGGTTTCCTGGATAATATAACTGTTAATATCATTCGGTTTAGTTTTATAGCGATCTCTTGTTAATTTTCACACTATTAATTTTGTCCTTTTTCTTTCAGTCAATACATTTAACTATTGAAAGCCTGGACACTCATTCTGGTAAGTATATACTTCAAAGGGTGTTATTATTATTATTTTTTTTTTTGGTATTTTTTGAGACAGGGTCTCTCCCTTTTTGTCCCAGCTCCCTTCAACTGACAAAGGGTGTTCTTAATATTAATATTTAAAAACTTCTTCAGCTGGGCGTGGTGGCGCATGCCTTTAATCCTAGCAATTGGGAGGCAGAGGCAGGTGGATCTCTGAGTTCAAGGCCAGCCTGGTCTACAGAGTGAGTTCCAGGTAAAAACTTCTTCAAATACTAAGCAAGGAGATGGAGAAATGGCTCAGCAGTTAAGAGCACAGACTGCTCTTGCAGAGGACCAGGTTCATTTCCCAGCAACCACATGTAACAAGCAACCATAACTACTTTTCTAGGGGATTGGATTCCCACCCTCTTTTGAACACCACAGGCATTGTATGACATGAGTGTCCCTACAATATGCAGGAAATACAGTCACACACATAAAATAAAAATATATAAAATATTTTAATAATACAAAAATACTGATATTCTGTAGTGTTTAGCATGTATAAGATACATGGATAAAAATTTAAATAAATCAGCTATTTTACAGTTCACTGGCCATAAGAGGTAATTCTATTATTAATGGTCCTACTTTTGCAGTAGAAAATATGGCCATATGAGAGTTAAATAACTTTCCCTGGATTACAGCCAAGCAGTCTGAGTTCAGAGATCATGCTTTAATAATGAAGAAACAAACTATATATAAAGATATTTTGTTGGCTTGCTTTATTTTCTTCACCATAGAATTATTCCCATGACCAAATCTAATGAGTTAAATTATTTTTTCAAAAACCCTCAGAGTTTACAGAGTTCTTAAGAATTCTTTTTTTTCATAGACCAAATGCGAATCATTGTACTTGGTTACCTAATATCTCATCGAGATTTATTTTTTTTAGTCTATAATATCCTTTACAGTATAATTTCCAATTTTAAAGTCAGTACATTAATTACATCTTTTGGGTTCAGTGGCACTGATACCATCATCCATTACTTTTACTTAATTAATTAATTAATTTAATATTTTTACTTTCAAGGGTGTTATTTGTCATTAAAGTCTCACATAGCCCAGGTTAGCCAACAAAAAACTAGATCGCTGAAGATTACCTTTAAATTTAATTCCTGATCTTACTGCTTCTACCTCATAGATATTGAGATTATAAAGATGTAGCACCATATCTCTTTGAGATTTTATGAGTTAATAGAAATGTTTAATTAGAAAGACATATACTATGATTACATATTATCACAAGATACACACTCTAGATTGTAGGGGAACCTCATTGGTTAAGAATGGGTACTGTTCTTGTAGTGGTACTTCAGTTCCAACACTCATGTCCAGTGACTCATAACCAATTGCAATTCTAGCCCCAAAGTATCTGATACCTTCTTCTAGCCTCCTCAGGGTTTATATTCATATGCATAAACCTATACACAGACATGAAAATAAGAATAATTGAAAATAAATGTAAAATGTAAAAAAAATAAGGAAGCTATACACTCCATGACATTAAAATTCAATTTCCAGTTAATGTTTTATCATTTTGCTCTTCCATTAGTCTCTGACCTTCTTGCAAAGGCATGTTGCAGAGCTAAATACATCAGTCACATTAAGACTGCATGTCCTAATGCCTATTATCTTGCTATCTTTCACTCAAAATCCTAAATGTTTCAATACTACTTCTAATGATACAATGGATGGGGCTTCCCAATATAAAATACTAATGAAAATCTACTTTGGTGTCATATTAGGGGCTTTGACATTTTCCCTTTCCAGAAGGTTTCCTTTCTGAAAAGTAGAAGTTCTAATGTTCTGATACAATGTTTGTAAACAAATAATGTTGACCACAGATAACTTTCATGAGTTACTATACTATGTCTTCAATGCTGGGTGTCATTAATGACCTAGTCAGCTTCTGTACTAAACACATCCTCCTTTATTAACCTCTGAGTCACAAACACTTGCCAAGTTTATTGTGACCATGTATTGAGAGAAGCAACAATTGAAAAAGCCTAAAACATTCTTTATCACCAAATACTCCTCCTTTCACAGGGTGAATGTTTGGGAAAATTGAAAACAGTATCTTGTCATTCACTGGACCATTAACATTCACTGCAACTTTGTTTCAATTCAGCAAATAATCTCTAAGGAAATTTTTTACAGTTAATAACAAACCTGTTATGGGAAGTCATCTCATGAAATATAGGGACACAAAAATTCAGTCCTAAGCCACCCTAGGGAACTGGCCTTACACTGTATTAGGAAATTATATGTCTTCCTTCATTTAATACAGAAAACTGTGATGTAGGTACTATTTAACCTCATGTTACAAGTTGGCCCTTAGCTTAAATAACATTATATGATAGAGCTACTGCAAATGAGAGTCTGCCTAGTCAGATTCTATGTGATTAAATTTTAATTAATTATAGTTGCCTATTGTATCATAATAAACTGGTTATACATAGGTAATTTTACACATTTATTGAATGTGTAATTATGTTTTACATTTAACATGCAATATCTTTAAACTAGCAAAATGATGTTGATTGGAAGAAATACAAATACTGAGCTACATATACTTATTGTATAGGGAAAATGTCAAAGATTTTTTTTTTTGCTTTTTGGCAAGACTCTTAAAAAATTAAACGTGCTTTTAAAAATATTTAATGACATAAGAGTATACTTTACCCATTTCTTAATTTTTCTCAGTCTATAAATGCAGCCTCTTCAGTTTGCCCTTGGGTGTTATTTTCTTCTTCAACAATTACACAGTCTGTATTGAGCATTTCATGTGTTGGGACTGTGCACGGCATTAGGAATTTATATATGAATAAAATAATCTTTCTACTCTTAGTCATATCACAGATACATAATGGAAACAGCAGATGAATATGTATTCACTGAAAGGGTAAGCAATAAAGAGTAAACAATTGTACATGATATTTTTCTTTATTCAACAATACTCAAATCTGGTGAAGAAGAAGAAGAAAAAGATAGCAGAAAAAGAAGATAAGGACAGAGGAGGAGGAGGCAAGTAAAGGAGAAAGGAGAATAAGAGGAATCAGATGGAAATAACAAAGAGAGGTAGGAGAGAAAGAAGATGACAAAGGAAGGAGACAAAGACTTTGTCCAAACTCAGCCATGCTCTGAACTGTGCTCAAGTTTCATCTCCCCCAAGCATTAAATAAGCATAAACTTTCCCTTTTATACATCTTTGTCTTTATTTTGTGGTATTTAAATTATAATATCTTCTTTTCTAGATTGTGAAATATATTGTAAATACTATTTTTATTTCCTATAGAATTATCATGGACACTTTGGTCCAATAGATGCATAATCTTCTGATTATGGAAATATATTTATGAGTGGAAGAAACACACAAAAAGAGTGTTTAGCCTTGGGCCATCTTTCGTCCAGTTCCTCAGTTGTCTCTCCAAAGCATGCAACTTCCATTACTGAAACTTTCTTTTTCTTTTATGTCTTTCACTGTCCTCCCCTACTCTTCTTAGGAATACATTTGCATTCTTTAAAGTCCTTCTGTATTTTGCCTTTTGTTATACTCAAATTTCTTTATGTTTTCGATACAAGTTCATTTAAAGGGAATCTGTGTTATAATTTTACTACATTTATATTCTCTATTCTCTTCACTTTTTTTCTGTTGTTTTAAGCCCTCTGATACAGTATTGTGAGGTTGTAAGCATACATTTGAGTAAGGATCATTTTTCTTTCCTCGGAATAATGATACTAATTGAAGCCATAGCTTTCCTTTGATGGTTTTTAAATCATGTTTATGTTTATTTCTAGATTTACCCTAATGAATAGAACAAAGAAAATTGTTTGCAGATTGGCAAATTGCAATAATGGTTTCCAGCACTCTGTTTAATGCTTGCTACATATATTTATCATGTTATGTGTAACCCACACACTGTTTTACAATTCATTATTTAGAACAGTAGGTTGAACCCTCCCCCAAACAGAATAAACTAATTCAATTCGCCTTCTAACTAGAAACAAATGCTAATAATATGGAAATGTAATGAACAAAAGCCAAGAATCTTTCATAGAAACAACTTCCATTATATTCACATAATATTCTTTAAAAACTACTGCATTTCTGAATTTCTTGGTAATGGAGGAAGGAAGTCATTATAATTTCATGTAAGCATGCTGTTCTTCTAAATTGTTTTTTACTATGACAGGTCATTTTTAATCCAAGTAGCTGTTTATATTATATTAATGTGAAAAATCTAAGCAGCAAATTTGCAAGCTCTTGGTGCTGAAATAATGTCTGTCCTTAAATAGCTTGTTTCCTGATTTGCGAGGAAAACAATTTTAATCAGTCTATTGCCTCCATCGATGTTCATTAACAGTGGGATAGAGTTGGTTTTAGTAAGTACAGTGAACTTTTTGTCAGACTGTTTTCTGCTTTGGTTTCTGTGACTTGTATATGAAAGAATATGAAACTGAAGAACTGTCACAGCAGGAGCATAAAAAGAATAGAAGGGGAAAGTCTGAGATATCTAACAAGGACCAGATAGATGTCTAGACAAGAATTACCAAACTAGTGTGGAATGATGGCACATGCCTTTAAGCTAAGCGCTTGGGAGGCAGAGATTTTTTTTTTTCCTCTTTGGAAGGTTGGTTGGTTGGATTTTCATGTGTGTGTGTGTGTGTGTGTGTGTGTGTGTGTGTGTGTGTGTATCTGTACCTTTGTGTGATCCAGGACAGCCTTATCTACATACATGACTTACAGACCAACTGTGGCTATAGGTAGACCTTGTCTCAAAAGTACCAAAAGAGAAAAATCAAAGAGAATTAGTAAATCTCAGTTGTGAAATTATAGCTTCTAAATCTGCTTGATAAATTTTTAAAAATGAGGATATTATACTTACTTGGGCCAATAAGTTTAAGGAGAAACCCTACTAATATTTTGTATTTTCACAGATACATTACTATTTTTAAAGAACTATTTTCATTGTAGGTGTATGAGTGTTGTGTCTGCATAACCGTGTGTGTACCACATGTGTACATTTGACTGCAGAGGCTTGCAGTACCCCTCCAAGAGGAGTTACAGACAGTTGTGAGCTTGTAAGCTGCTATGTGGGTACTGGGAATTAAACCTAGATTCCCTGCAAGAAAAGTGAGTGCTTTTAAGCACTGGGACATTTTCCATTCCATTCTTTACTCTTTCAATTGAAGGTGAGGAATGAATTTGTATACAAACATACATAATTCAAATTAATACTCTGTGCTAAAATTATCTTCTTTGTATCTCCCAGCACAGCAAAATGAAGACATAGTCCTGGTATTGTACATTGTTTTATCAGTCATCTCAAGATCTGAGCCTAACAGATAGTTATAAATAACAGTTATCTTAGATATTGACATTTCTAAGATAAACTGAAAATAAGAAGAGAAAAAAAAAGTCTGTCTCTAAGGTCCAGAGAGTGATGATCAAGAGCTTAGCCATTTCTTTGAGGTTCTTATCTCCAGAAATTTAACATCACTAGCCTGAAAAGAATGACAACTCTGAGTTGTATCACTCCAATTCTTTTTATTGCAGCACTTATTTCCTTCTTCACAGTGATATCATATAAGCTTTGAGAACTGAACATTCTTTTTTTGAACATTTTCTTTACTTAAATATTTTAAAACAAATATGAGATACGGATATACTGTACTCTATAGACTAGGTATTTGTATCAATATAATTGTTAATAAGAAGCTTTAACATACACGTGTTCCTTAAAACTGGTGTAATGTCTTCTTTAATGTCTTAAGTTAGTAAAGAATGTTATGTAGACAAAGGTGAAAGCAGCTCTTTCAACCCACCAACTTAACTTTGAAGAACTTCATTCTGTTCATTAAATACTTAAGACTGTCCCTAAAAAGGCACAGAATTCTGATAATAATATTTATTGGGAGAAAGTTTTATTTACCTTCATAAAAATGAGACAAAGTGGGCTGGAGAGATGGCCTAGCGGTTAAGAGCACTGACCGCTCTTGCAGAGGACCAGGGTTCGATCCCCAGCACCCACATGGCGGCCGAGAACCGTCTGAAACTCCAATTCCAGGAGAACTCCAGTTCCAGGGGAATCCGAGACCCTCTTCTGACCTCCGCGGCCTTGCACGACACGGGTGCACAGACTTGCATGCAGACAGTACATTCATACACATACAGAAATAAATAAAATTAATAAAAAAATGAGACAAAGTATGTTGGTGAACATCTCAGAATGTAGTAAAAAGAAACATTTCATAGTAGTCAGCTTGAATGAGGAAAAATATGGTTGAATTTAGAAACTGAACAAGCGTTCTGAAAAAAAGAACAGCATAGACCTGAAAAGGCATCGTAAAACTATAAAGCCTAGATTGCACAAGCATAGCCTGTCTTTATGAATTTTGTTAGTTACTTATCTCTTTAATATGAAAAGACACCTGAGAAAAGCCACTTAAGGAAGGAGAGGTTTATTTGGAGTTCCAGTTCCAAAGGATGTAGTTCACCAAGACAAGGAGGGTATGGCAACTGGTACAGAAATTGGCTGGCCACATATATCCACGGTCAGGAGGCAGAGGGATATTGTGTTCAGCTTTATTTTATTAGCCTGAGGTCACATCTCACAGAAGAGTGATGACCAAGTTTAAGGTGGGTCATCCTGTATCAGTTAATATAATCAAGATAATCCCTCACAGACATGCTCAAACATTGTTTGCATGAAGATTCTAGCTATCAGGGTTGACAATAAAGATTAACCATCACACTCTCTATTTGAAAGGACATTGGACAAAAGGTGTCCAAATGTTTCTGTGTTACAAAGAAACTCAAATCCACAGGCGTAATATCCCAGTGTGCTATGCTTACAAAGGATGTGTTTGAATGCAGGTGTAATGTTGTAAGTGTAGCAGACAGAGTGGTCTGCACTTGAAGATGTCTGGAAGCTCAGGTTGGAAGAAAGAAGCATCTGGTCTCTTCAGCCTGTGGAATGAGATCATCTGGACACTCCACCTACAGATGTGATTCTTGACTGTGGTGATCAACAGTTCCTGTGATCGATCCAGGACATAAACTAGAGTGCCACTAGGTGCCCAGTCCTCATGCATTGGACTTTTCTCAGCATGGTAACTGGCTGTGAAGGCTTCAGAAATGGACGGTTCCAACAAATTGCAATCATTTCATTCAAAGTTCATAATCTTTATATGAGAACTGACACACTGTTAGGCTCAATCCGCCACACTCATGCAAGAAAGGTGCCAGGGGGCTACAAATAGTTGTAGATATAAGTTTAATCGAGGGTCAATTACAAGCAATCAGAAAAGAAGCCACAACAGCCAACAACTCAGACAGAATAGATAGAGCAGACGACGCATCCAGCCGAGCACACTCCCATGGGACTGGAGGGCAGCGGCGTCGAGACCCAATTTCCCTTAGCTTTTATTCCCAGTTAGGGGTTTCCATCAGAGTCATGGTGTTTCCTCCTCTGATTGATAGGATCTTGGTTACAGATCAATCACTTTTTATTATGTGTATTCACCTGCTCTGGACTCTTTGTTCTATTGTTTTACCTGGTTGGGACCTTTCGTTCTCATAAAGCATTTAACTGCATGCTTTTTGGCAGAAGTTAAAGCACTCTACTAATAAAGCATTGATTTATCTATGCCATGCCTTTGTTTGTCCTTTTTTAAAAACTCTGGGGTGAACTCTAGGCCAAGATGGAGCTGACCAAGCTAAAATGGAGTCAGCTTGGTCCTCACAACACCACTGATGGTCAAATCCTGTTATTTTTATAGATTGGTCATAATACTCAGTTGAGATTCTGGCAAAAAAAAAAAAAATATATATATCTATATAATATAATATATCTATATATATATGCACCGTCTCAATGTAAGCCACATACGGTAATCTGTTTAACACATAAAGCCTAACTCCGTAAAAAACCTCATTAAATATCTTAAATAAGAATTTAAACATTTTCATATCTTCATTGTGAAAATATACAAATAATTCCTTATTCAAAGTACCAGAACCTAATGTGTCTAAACTGAAGTCTAAAGGAGAACTTAAGACCATTAAAAACATACATTTTATTTTATTCTCATGGGAACATTTCCAAGTTACTTTGCTTCAGTCTTCTTCTTAAGGATCTCTTTAAACTTTGACCCAGGACTTTCTATTAACTTAAAATCTGTGAGGCTATCTCAGTGGTGGGATGTTTCTGAACTGGCTCATGAACGACACATTTCTTGAACATTAGTAACCTTTCTTCTCAGAGATTACATTAATAGTCTTTCTAACAGAGTCCTTCCTTTCTACTAACATACTTGAAAAGCACCAATAATGTTTTTAGAAGCTAAATTCAGGTGAGCAGAAACCCATCATCAGGAGTTTGCTGCCTTGAAATTGCCCAGTAGGATACAAGATTTCTGAGAAAATGTCTGAAGTTAATCACACATTTTTATCCCACTTTACCAAGAAAGGTAGCCATACCAAGAGAAGGTTAATACTTCCACTTGAGAGCTAGATAAAAGGAAAATCTTTTTTCAACTTGGCAAAGTACTGCAATTAATTTGGCCTGTTAAGATATAAATTAAATGTACAGTTACAGGCTAGACTTTGATGGCAAAAGAAATGAGTCATTCTTAAACCATGGTAGGGTGCTTATTAAAGTCCAAATAAAATGTGATCTCCTCCTCTGAATTTGAATTCTACTTCATCTCTCTAAATTCTCTCATAGCTTCAAAGTACCATTAAAAGCCAACTCTATACAACACCTTCAGTATTAACCTCAGCAATTACTCTTTTTCTTCATATACTTTCTTTCCTCAATACCCTTATGATGCCATGTAATGGCTTGTATTACAGTTATTCTGTGCACACATTACAGTTCTTCCACAACACTTCAACCTGCTGTACAGCTTTTAGCAATTTGGTAAGGTTAAATATATAATAGTTATGTGAAAACCATGCCTTTTTAGTGTATTTTTGTTTGCAATATTTCAAATGAATGCTGATGATACATTTCTTTTAAACAACCATAGCTATGCTTGTTAATTCATACACTGTAATATCTGGAACATGCTGAAAAAAGATCCTCAGTGTTAGTGAACAAAGACTATTTTATTTAGAGTATTAGATAAGGGATTCAATAACTTTCTTCATAAGAAATCAACTGAATAAAATTATTTATGTGGAACTGAATGAAGTGCATCCTTGCTTAATTCAGAACACATGGGTGGTAAACATGTTGCCTTTGCAATTTGCCTTCTATACGTTAAAGGGTTGTGCTATTTCTCATTAAGATTTCTCTAAGATGAAGTACCTGGAGAGAAATATTCTTCTTTATTCTTGTAATTTTCTTATGGAAATATTGTGCACCCAGCTTTGTTTACTATCTCTCAATTCCACCTCTTACCTACTCAATCAATTCTCTGATCCTGTCATGATTCTAAAAATAAATATTGAGAAACTAGCTGACTATCATTGATGGCAATTAATACTGTAGATCATAGAAACTGCACTTCCTTAAAAGACATGTCAAAGTTGGGTGTGGTGGTGCCTGCCTTTAACCCCAGCACTTGGAAGGCAGAGATAGAAGGATGTGAGTTCAAAGCTACTCTGGTCTACATACAAAGCTGTAGTCAGCTGGGACTAAAAAGAGACCCTGTCTCAAAAAGCCCCCCCTCAAAAAAAAAAACAAAAACAGATGTCAAAAGAAAGAATGGAAGAATTTTATTTCTTCATTGACAAAAGTTATACACAATTAAATATATCAATAAACTAAGTATATGAAATAAACTTTTATAAATTTTATAATGTTCAAAATATGTAACTAAGAACATAGCAATTCAAAGTTGTTTCCTATCGCACATTTAATAACTAATGTTGCAATGACACATATAAAAGATTTTCCCAGGGTTTGGAGTATTTATTTATAATTTAAGTATGATGAGTGTCTAATAAAATCATTGTAATTACATCAAATTATTATACTCTTAGAAAGGATTAAACATTTCAGTAAAGTGGAAGGATACAAAATAAACCTAGAAAAATCAGTAGCCTTCCTTTACATCAACAATAAGCAACTGGAGAAGGAATATAAGGAGACCTTCCCAATCACAATACCCTCAAAAATATATCTGGGAATAAACCTAACCAAAGATACCAATGACCTCTGTAACAAAAATTTTAAAATCCCAAAGAAGGAGATTGAAGAGGACATCAAAAGATGGAAAGATCTCCCATGGTCATGGATTGATATAATAATATAATATAAAGATCTATTCTACCCAAATTAATATACAGATTCAATGCAATCTCAATCAAAATCCCCATGAGCTTTTTCACAGACTTGGAAAAAAAAATCCTCAAGTGAATATGGAAAATCAAAAAACCCAGAATAGCTAAAGTAACCCTGAGCAAAAAGTGCAATACAGGAGGGATTACTTTACCAGATTTCAAGGTATATTACAGGGCTATAGTTAGAAAGACAGCATGACACTGGCACAAAAACAGGCCTGTTGATCAATGGAACAAAACTGAAGATCGAAACTTGAGCTCATATAATTTCAGCCACCTCATATTCAACAAAGGGGCCAAAAAGTTCAATGGAGGAAAGATAGCATCTTCAGCAAATGGTGCTTGCAAGACTGGATAACCAGTTGCAGAAGAACAAAATTAAATCTGTACATCTCACCCTGTACAAAAATGAACTCCAAGTGGATCAAAGATCTCAACCTGAAACCCGAAACCCTGAAGGTGCTAGAAGAAAATTTGGCAACAACCTACAAGACATAGGCATAAGAAAATACTTTCTAAACCAAACAGCAGCTGTACAGGAAATGAGTTCAGCAGTGGACAGGTGGGACCTCATCAAACTCAAAAGCTTCTGTACAGCTAAAGAAACAATCAAGGAAGGGAATAGAAACCCACAGAGTGGGAAGAAGCCTTCACCACTGATACATCTGACAGAGCATTAGCATCCAGAATATATAGACTACTTAAAAAACAAAGAAGAGAACAAATGACCTATGCAAAAGATGAAGAAAAGAGCTGAAAAGACACTTCATGAATAAAGAAGTAAAGATGGCTGAGAAAAATCTTTTCTTTTTTTAAATTTATATAAATATTTTTTTATCATATATCATGTAAAATATATTTTATCATATTTATCAATCTATCATATAAAATATATAAAATCACATATCATATAAAATATATTTTATATATTTACACCCGTGTCCCCCACCCTATCCTCCCACCCCATCAGAGCTCATGCATTCTGACAAACAAGCTTTTCATCTCTTTCTCAGTCTTTCTCAATATTCTCCATGTGTAAGTTGACTGTTTTGAGCAGAAGTTCACTGTTTCAGTCAGTTCTTTGATACAGTCATTGTTGTTCTTGTTTCCAGTATGCATCACTCCCAACTGCTTGGACAAAAGCTCAAGGGGCCCTGCACAAGAAATACTTACAACTAGGTAATTGGCACTAGCATCCACAGATGAGGGATACCATTTGTTGTTTGTTTTTCTGGGACTGTGTTACTTCACTCAGCATGATATCCTCTAGCTCCAGCCATTTTCCTGTAAAGCTCATGATGTCATCTTTCTTTACTGCTGCATAGAACTCCATTGTGTAGATGTACCACATTTTATCTATCCACTCATCATTTGATGGACACATAGATTGCTTCCAGCTCCGTTTGTTCAAAGGTGAAGAGAGCTGAAATAAACATGGCCGTGCATGTATCTCTGTGGTGGCGTAAGTCTTGAGGGTACATGCCCAGGAGTGGTATGGCTGGGTCGGGTGGCAAGTTCATTCCAAGTCTTCCAAGGGTTCTCCACACTGCTTTCCATAGTGGCTGTACGAGTTTACATTCCCACCAGCAGTGGATGAGTGTTCCCCTTTCCCCACAACCTCTCCAGCACTTGGTATCATTTGTTTTCTTGATCCTAGCCAGTCTTATTGGAGTAAGATGATATCTTAAAGTGGTTTTGATTTGCATTTCCTTAATGACTAGTGATGTTGAACACTTCTTAAGGTGTTTCTCAGCCCAGAAAGAATTCCTAAAGGAATCTCTAATTCTTCACTTGTGAAGTTTCTGTTCAGCTCTTTGCTCCATCTATTCAGTGGGTCATTTGTTTTCCTTCTTCTTTGTTTTTTGTGTAGTTTATATATTCTGGAAATCAATGCTTTGTCAGATGTTTCTGCAGTGAAGGTTTCCTCCCACTCTGTCGGATTTCTCTTCACTTCCTTGACTGTTTCCTTTGATGTACAGAAGCTTTTGAGTTTAAGGAGGTTCCATTTGTCAATTGTTGATCTTAATTCTTGCACAGCTGCTGTCTGATTTAGGAAGTCTTTTCCTAAGCTTATGTCTTGTAGTCGCTGCCAACTTTTTCTTCTATTGCCTTCAGAGTTTGGGGTTTCACGTTGAGGTCTTTGATCCATCTGGAGTTGACTTTTGTACAGGGTGACAGGTAGGGGTTTAATTTCATTCTTGTACAAGTGGTGATCCAGTTTTGCCAACACCACTTGCTGAAGATGCTGTCTTTTCTCCATTGTGTCTTCTTGGCCCCCTTGTCAAATATGAGATGGCTGAAATTGTATGTGCTCAGGTTTCGATCTTCAGATCTGTTCCATTGGTCAACAGGTCTGTTTTAGTGCCAGTACCAGGCTGTTTTTATGACTATAGCCCTGTAGTATATTTTGAAGTCTGGTGTAGCGACCCCCCCTGTGTAGCTCGTTTGAGAAAAATTTTTAAAAATGTTCAACATCATTAATAATTTTAAAAAATGAAAATTAAAACCACTCTAAGATATCATCTCACTCCAAAAAGACTGGCTAAGGTCAAGAAAACAAAAGACTCCAAATGTTGGAGATGTGGTGAATGGAAAACACTCAGTCACTGATGGTGGGAAAGTAAACTCGTACAACCACTATGGAAAGCAGTGTGGAGAATCCTTTAAAGACTCAAAATGAGCCTGCCACCTGACCCAGTCATACCACTCCTGGATGTATGTCCACAAGACTCATCCTACCACAAAGATACATACACAGTTATGTTTATTGTGGCTCTCTTCACAATAGCAAAGAGCTGAAACCAATCCAAATTCCCCTCAACTGATGACCGGATAACAAAATGTGGTACATCTATGCAGTGGAGTACTACTCAGTGGTAAAGAAAGATGACATCATGAACTTTGCAGGTAAATGGCCATTATGCTAAGTGAAGTAACACAGTCCCAGAAAAAAAAAAAAAGGGCAAATGGTTTCCCTCATATGTGGATGCTGACTCCAAATCCCCAGTTAGCAGGCAAACTGAGAAACTTTGTTATTATATTTCTTTGTATCTGAAAGCCATTGTGTTGTCACAATGTGACTCTCTTAATGGGCTCTAGAATAGAACTACCATTTATATTCAGACATTTTAATTACCATATATGGGTGGAAAATATGTATTCATATTCTAGAGTATTATAAAATTTTTAAAAAGGAACAGAAGTGAACACAAAAACATATTTTGAAATTAACATACAGTTTATTCCTAAGAGTCATAATTTTGATACATATGTGTTGTCTAAACAGACATAATTTGGAGTAATACGAAGAGGAGGGAACAATAACAACATAAAAAGTGGGTCAAAAAACACTTATATTCTGCTCAAAACAACAAGCCTCTAAAGAAAAAAAATCCTTGGGGATTCTGAGGGAAAGATGCAAGATATATATGGAAGAATGCATAATCTGGGGAGGAGAGATGGGCAAGGAGAGAGGAATGTATCCAAATTGGATTGAAAATGATGTATGAAATGCATAAAATGTGAATTAAAAGAACATAATTTAAAAAATCAGTGTAGGGGCTGGAGAGATGGCTCAGTGGATAAGAGCACCAATTGCTCTTGCAGAGGACCCGGGGGATTTGATTCCCAGCACCCACATGGCTGCTATGAACTGTCTTTAACTCCAGTTCCAGGGGAATCTGACGCCCTCTTCTGGCCACTGCGGCATTACACGACATGGATGCACCCACCTACATGCAGACAGTACATTAATATTCATAAAAATAATTAATTAATTAAATAAAAAATCAGTATAAATTATAAATTTTGACCTCTCCTCTCAGTTTGAAAGCCACTGATATATATATTTTTTCATTATTTCAAATTCAGTTTCTTTATGAAACTGAAAATAATAGAATAATAGGATTTTACTTCATGTACTGTTTCCCAGAATTGATCAGGAAAACGTTATTAATTCAAATGTAGTCCACATTCACAATTACACACTGTCAACATTCACATATACAAAGCATCAGTATCTGTATCAATAGCTTTGTTTCACTGTGAAATATAAACAGAGAAAATAAAATTCAATGTGAGATTTATTCTGGATCACTGTTTCAGAGATGTCAGTCCAAAGTCATTGGCTCCTTAGTGGATGATGGGGAATGGGAAATGGTTCTCACCTTATTTTTGAGGGTAGGGATCTCCTCATACCCTCATAGGTCAGACATTCTGTAGCCTACTTCCTCTAATTAGAGCCCACTTCCCAAAGTTTCTGTCATATCAATCCCTTACTACCACCAGCTAGAGACCAAGTATTCCATGCATGAGTCTGAGAAATCTTACAGATATAAACTGTAACAACATTTGCACTCTCTTATTCCCAGTGTCCGAATATTAGTGCCTTTCCTCCTTCCTTCTCTAGTGATAAAACCACCTCATTCCTAATTATTCCTAGGATATTTTCTTTAGTAACTAGCATATTCTTTCTTTTAACTAGTTTTCTATAAGTATCTTCATACACCTCTTTTATCTCAATTCTTCCAATATTTGTCAACCTATCATTTATACTGTTTAGTTTAGAGCTCTTTACTAAAATTCTATAGTATAGCAAAAATACTCACAGATCCCTTGCCTTGTATCAGGGCAATTCAACTGCAATTACTCAGCAGTTAAGAGCACATACTATTTTGGATGACCTGAGTTTAGTTCCCTTAATCCAAGTTGGGAGGGTCACAACTACCTGTAACTTTTAACTCCAGGAGATCCAACAACTTATTCTGGGATCTGTGACCACATGAACTTACATTCACATACACAAACACAATTTGTATATTTAAAATAATAATAATAATTATACTCTAGATGTGGTAGTTCATGGCTCCCAGAATTCCAGAAGCAGAGGTAGGCACATCTCATGACATTGAAGCTAGTCTTGTCTGCATAGCAAGTTCCAGGCCACCTGGGGATTCAGGAATACCCTGTCTTATAAAACCAAAAAGCAAAAAGTATTAGTCACTTTTCTGTAGCTGTGATAAAGCACCATGACCATGGAACTTATAAAAGGAAGAGTTTATTTGAGCTTATGATTGACAGTTCCAGGGTCCATTGTGGCAGGAGGCATGGCAAGCCGAGGGTCACATCTCGCAAACAGCACAGGAAGCAGAGAGGAAGCAACTGTAGACCACAAGGCTTCTTAAAACTCACTAAGCCTGCCCCCAGTGGCATACTTCCTCCAGCATGGCCACTCCTTCTAAGACCTCCAAAAACAGCCCCACCAACTGGAGACAAAAGTCTGAATACTTACAGCCTATGGGGGACACTCATTCAAACCACCACATTCCACTCCCTGGCCCCCATAGGCTCCCGACCATACAAAATGCAAAATGCATTTAGTCCAACCTTAAAAGTCCCCATAGTCTTTACCAGTCTCAAAACAATTCAAAAGTCCACAGTCCAAAGTCTCCTCTGAGACTCAGGCCAATCTCCCAAACTGTAAGCTCCTGTAAAATCAAAAGACAAATTACATACTCCCAACATACAGTGGAACCAAATACACATTCCCATTCCAAAAGGGAGGAATAGAAGCATAGTGAAGAAACACTGGACCAAAACAATACTGAAAACCAGCAGGGCAAAAATCAAGTCCAGTAGCTCCACATGCAGCCTCTGGGACTTGACTTCCAAAGGGCTTAGATGGCTCAGCTCTTCCAGGTTTGCTTGCAACATACATCTCTTTCTTAGGCTGGTACCACTTCCCGTATGCAGCTCTCCTTGGCAAATATCTCACAGGTCTGGCATCTCGAAAGTCTTCTTGTGGTCTCCACTGCCAACCAGGCTTCACACTCACAGCTTCACGCAATGGCCCATCAGGGCCTTCTTTATTCAGGGACGCCTATGCTGTACTCTGCCTGACCTCTTTGGCTCTCTGAAACCGTGGAGGAAGAACTGATGACCCCTTCGCTCTTGCAAACTTCATGCTTCTAAAGCCAGCACCACATGAACGAAATTGCCGAATCTGGCTGCAAGTTTGGGATGGAATCTCTCCTACTTTAACCACATTTGCAATTTTCCTCTGCCCTGGACTTGCTGGAGGATTAGCTGGGTGTGGTCTTGCCCTGAAGGTACTGATTCTTTTGTTTACTTGTAAATCTCCAGGCCTTTCGTTAATTGCTTTAATCTCCTTAAAGAAAGGGAGGCTCTCCTTCACATGCCTTGGCCCCACCTTTAATCTTCCTAGTGCAGTTATCAGACCCAAACTGTACATTCTGCATTTCTTTCTGCCCCATCTGCTCTTCTTCACTGTAGATCTGCACAATATTCACCATTAAAAGCCACACCACCATTTCTACATTAGGCTGTCTTGAAATATCCTCTGCCAAAGACATCAGTCCACCACTTTTCAATTTAGCATCAGGCAAGCATCTGGGCTGTGGGCAAACTGCTGCCAGACTCTTTATCAAAATATCCCGGTTGCTGCCTAAGTATTTATCCTCCTCTGGAACCACATCTTTTGCAGCCATGCTTTCTTCCAGGCCTCCACTAGAATGGCACCTTGAGCTCTGCTTACAGTAGTCAACAGCTTTTCTAGCCCAAAGTTCCAAAATCTTCCACATTTCTCCAAACATCCACATGGTCAGGTTCTTCACAGCCAACAGCACACTCTCTGGTACCAAATTACTGTATTAGTCACTTTTCTGTAGCTGTGATAAAGCACCATGACCATGGAACTTATAAAAGGAAGAGTTTATTTGAGCTTATGATGGACAGTTCCAGGGTCCATTGTAGCGGGAGAAATGGCAAGCCCGAGGATCACATCTTGCAAGAGCACAGGAAGCAGAGAGGAAGCAACTGTAGACCACGAGGTTGGTTAAAACTCACTAAGCCTGCCCCCAGTGACATACTTCCTCCAGCACGGCCACACCTTCTAAGACCTCCAAAAACAGCCCCACCAACTGGAGACAAATGTCTGAATACTTATAGCCTATGGGGGACACTCATTCAAACCACCACACAAAATAAATTAAAATAAATACTCTAAGATGAATTGGAAGAGGTAAGTCCAGTCTGAAAATGGAGATAATATACCACAGAGAAAATGTGCTGCTTCTACACAATGTAGTTCTATACAGCAGTAAAGAAAGATGACATCATGAACTTTGCAAGTAAATGGATGGAACTAGAAGATATCATGTTAAGTGAAGTAACACAGTCCCAGAAAAACAAATGATGAATGGTATCCCTCATCTGTGGATGATAGTGCCAATTACCTAGTTATAAGGCAAACTTTGAAATGCTAATATTATATTCCTCTTTACCTGAAAGCAACTGTGTTCTTATAAAACTCCCTCAATGATTCTGGAACTCACAGACTAAGCTAGTCTATTTGGCCAGCAAACTTGAGTCCCCTTTAAGGTGTTGTCGCCAATGGAATAAACCAGATTAGACCAAATTAACAAAGTATATAAGCAGGCTTATTGCGAAATGCAGCTCTCTGGTGAGTTCACCAGTCTTAGAGGGCAGGACCAGGAAAGTCGCACCCTCATGGCTGGAGTAAGGGCTTCTTAAAGGGGAAGGGAGGGGAAGTGGTGACATGCTGGCAAGGTACAGCAGTATTGCCCTGCTGGCAAGGTATAGTGGTATTGCCCTGTTAGGTGAGTTTTAGCTCCCTGTAGGTGGCTCCTAGGTTTGGTGGTCACTTTAGAATCTGGAACTATGTGTTGGCTTTATTTTGTGTGGGGTTTTGTAAGCAGGGGCTCCTGACTGTAAGAGATGGNTTTTCCACAATGTTTATTGATAGATAAAAGTACATAAAGCAGGGCATGACATGATTTGATAGATTAAGTAGACTTATTTCTAATACTATAATAAGGGAACAAATTCAATTCTCCACCATTTGTTTCACATCCATGAAAACACTTCAAGGGCATTAACAGTCTCTCAAATCTAATCAGTTTTGTGCAAGTAAACATGTTTGCTTTTTAAAAAGACTGTGCACTTGCCCAGGCTCAAGGATATTAAATCTAGCACATAAAGCCCATTACTGAGGTAGAAATGCAGGCAATATACTATTATTAGCAACAACATCAATTACAGTTACAGGATTTTCTGTAACAACCAAATAGATAGTCTAATATTACAACAACACAAGCATTACTGAGGAAAGTGCATTTCTACAATGTCAGTGTTTCCACTCAGTTTCTAACTTTAAACACCTTATGATAACTGGCAGCAAAGAAGGTTTGCAATAGACTGCCTCTGTTGAGAACTATGATGTAATTATTGCATGCTGATAATATAATATCTAAATTAAAGATATTCCTAAATATTTGATGGTAATTTTGATTAAGACATTACATTACATAAAAACCTTATGCAGAAGCGATCAACCCTTATATGACGTGCTTCTGCTTTAAATATTATGCCCCAAATGAAGTCCAGTAAGCACACGTCATGTCTTGATCCCCTGTCATTGGCCTCCATGATCCTCTGAGGTGATCCAACAATGTCAGTCCATCTTCTGAGGAGGCTGAATTTCCTTAGCTGCTTAGTTCACAAGCGAGGAAAAGGACTTTTTAAATCAGACAGCAACTACAGAGGAAATAGGTCAACAGTCCAAAAAATAGACCCTTCAAAATCAAAATGAGCCTACAATCCTGACCCAGTCATACCTCTTCCGGTATAACCCACAAGCCTCATTCGCACAAAGATACAATGCATATCCAGGTTATTTATACAGCTCTCTTCACAATAGCAAAGAGTGGAACCAACCAACAAATGCCCCTCAAAGATGAGTGGATGACAAAAATGTGGACATCTACACAATGGAGACTATTCAGTGTAAAGAAAGATGACATCATGATCTTGCAGGTAAATGGATGGAGCTCAAAGCCATTATGCAAGTGAAGTAACACGTCCCAGAAAACAAAGGTGAATGGTTTCCTCATTTGTGTGCTAACACCACATCTCTCTGTTGAAAGCAAGTGCTGAACAACATTATTGTTTATATTTCTGTTTATCTACCGAAAGCAACTATATTGTGATAATAGTAAATCTCTCACGGGGCTCTAGTCTTCACTCACCACTTATTTTCAGTCTCTGTAATTACTGATATGGGAGGAAAGTTATATCCATATTTTTAGAATAATATAACATTAACGCGAGGAATGTGAATTCCTAACATAAAAAAGACAGAGAAAGATGCATGACAGTTATGGCAGAATGCATGATCTGGGGTGGGTTGTGGGGGAAAGGGGAATATGCCTAAATTGAACTGAATTCCATTGTTTAAAGAAAGGACACTCAACATACTGCCAAGCAGTGTTGGTTCAGTTGTTCAGATTTTCTCTTGCACTAGTCCTTCTGCCATGAGCTTAGTTTCCTTGTTTGGAATGTCTGCTTTCATGCTCTTTAAATAATATATGAGTTATTCATCCTATAAATCAAACTTTCCATTCATTAGTATTTCCCCATTGCTCCAAGTTAATTTGTTCTACTGGATTTTATTGAGTTTAAATATAAATAAAAATATGATTCCTTACTAAAAAAAAAAAATAAAAAAAAGAAGAAAAGCTGCAATTAAAACGCGCCTGGATACAGAGAGCTCCTGGTTATTTATTGTGGCCCCCTTGAGCCACTCCGGAGTGATATTTACTGAATGATTCAGAACTGGAATTGGGAAAATCAGAAAAACCTGCTGTGTCATGGGAAGTTAGGTCTATGTACCCTGTGATGGCAGCTTGAACCTCAAGAGAGAGAGAGAGTAGTTGCAGACTGAGTTCAATCACATGGCAAGTTTCTCAAATAATCAGATCTACTTAAGGAAGCCACACTGGCTCCAGATGCAGGGTACACAGTATACAATACACTCTGCCTCTTCATGTACATTTATCTGTTTGGAAGGTGATGCATCATAACACCTGGTAGAGGACATAGAAAATTCAACTCTGGAAAACTCAGAGACCATAAACTATGCTTCTGTACTTAGGCTGGTCATTTGTCCTTTATGCTATTAAAAGATTAATCACTAAATGTAGTACTTATCTGAGTTCTTTATTGTTCTATTGGATGATCAACCCTAAGGACAAAGTGATAATACACATTTCAATGTTTGGAAGGCTTTAGAACTTCCAACCTTGAGGCTGATATATGAGGTAAGGATATTCTCTTTGGAGTCATGTAAATTTGGGGGTAGCATCATGTTAATGCCAAGAATATATAATATATATATTATGTGTATGAGTTGATGAAGTAGTTATATTTAGTAATTTTAAATTATATTATTTAATAATAAATGTTAAATAGTACTACTTGCATCTTTACATTTTAAGTTGTTTGATTCAGTGGACTGAAGAGATTGTTCAGTGATTAAGAGCACTGAATGCTCTAGCAAATGACTCAGGTTTAATTTCCAGCACCAGTATGGAGGTAAACAACTATTCAGAACTCAAGTTCTAAAGCATTCAATGGTCCCTCTGACCTCTGTGGGCATTGTATGACACCAGTGCACTTACATGCAAATAATTACAATTCTACAGATTAATACTATATATAATATAATAAATTTTAAGAAAAAAACGCGATTCAGATTCTACCTGTTTCTCTTTTACTTTGTTAATTGCCTTCTATCTAATTTCAAATCCCAAGCAGAAATAGCTGGTAGAATAGCTATAGGAAAAACACATCATTGTCATCATCAAAATTGTCATATAATTTATTGACAGTTATCATTATAATTACAACATTATCTCAAAGAAGAAGAAAAATGCATGATGAATATTATAGAACATTACACAGGGAAGTTAGCCTCTCCAAAAACAGAAGAAGGACAGCAGGAGACTTTGTGATGAAACCCTACTTCTCTTTAACTTTTTGTTTTCTTCCTTATTCTTTCATTTTAATTTTTGTCCATTTCCTATTTTTTTCTTTTATTCTATTCAGAACTCTGTTCTTAGGAGAAACATGTCATCTTTGTTAGTAGAAATAATTCATATGCTAATGAAATGATTGGTTAAATATGAAAGTATATTTTACTCAAAAAAAGGCAGAAGCAAACTTAATTTTTACGTTAAATCACATCTTAAAGAGAATGCTACAAGGGATACTGTACAACAGAAAATTATAGAGAACATTTGTATGTGCCAATCCCAAAGTTATGCTCTAAAGATTTTATGTAAAACAAATGTGGACAACAGCGAATTATATCTCCATTTAATCAGATGCATTACCGTTTTTATCAGGGTCTGTAAACCAATGTTGTTTAATAACCAATTTACTTTTACTAAGTTTCTAAAACACCATTGTATCCCGTAGACAGTGTCTGGCGAAACTGGGTTACTTCCTGAACCTCACTCAATTAATATGCCTTAATACGAATATACAACCATGTCCATCTCCACCCATCCCCCCCTCTCCCAATTCACCATTTCAGTCCATTTCTGATGCCAGTCTTTCTGTTGTTGTTCTTTTACTTTGCATCCCTCTCCACAAGAATATTTATATCTGGGTTGTTTGGTACTAGGACATCTACTATGAGGGAACCATTGTGTCATTTGTTTTTCTGGGACTGTGTTACTTCACTGTAACAATGTCTTCCAGCTCATCCATTGCCTGCAAAAGTTCATGATGTTGTCCCTCTTTGCCACTGCATAGACTCCTTAACTCCATTGTATACATGTACCACACATTTCTCTATCCACTCGCAGTTGAGGGGCACTTGGGCTGGTCCAGCTCTTTTTGCTACTGTGAACAGAGCTGCAATAACATAGCTGTGCATAAGATCTTTGCAGTAAGTTGTGTCTTCTTGTGGGTATATCCCAGGAGTGGTATGACTGGGTCAAATGGAGCTCATTTTGAGTCTTCTAAGGATTCTCTCACACTAGCTTTCCATAGTGCTGTACAAGTTTACATTCCACCAGCAATGGATGAGTGTTCCCCTTTCCCCGCAACCTCCAGCATTTGGTATCATTTGTTTCTGATCCTAGCCAGTCTTATTGGAGTAATATGAAATCTCAAAGGGTGTTTTCAAAGACGTTAAGCATGTGGAGGGATGTATTGAGACCGAACATGCAAGTGTACAGATGGTCTCTGGAATACCAGAGAGTTTTACCCGGGCCACTAAACCAATAAAGCAAAATACGAGTCTCCTTGATCAGCAAAACTCCACCGTCAGCACCAGATTCACCTCACCTGCCTGTAAATACTGTGCAGCAGAGGCAGCCAATGTGTCTGTTATATTCCAAATCTAATTGGCTATTGGCTCTCTCCTTGGAGGAATAACCCATGGGTTATGCACAGCTTACATCCTCTACAGTTAGGAGATATTATAAACCACCAGTAAGACCCTGTCATATTTAAGAGGGGGGAAAATGTAATTCATGGATTAAACATATCATCCAACATGGTCCTATGCCAAAGTAACCTACCAAAAACTTTTAGTGCTGGCTTAATACCTATATACTAATTGCTTGTGCTTCATTAGTAGGATCGAAAGTTATCCCTGGAACAAACTGTCAGCCCATGAAAGGAAACAGCCAGAATTGACCAGAGTCCAAGTCAACAGCTCCAGAGAAGTGGACTGTTTTACTTCTCAGCCACCTGTGCCCATTTTAAGCCTAGGGAAACAATCTGTGGTAAGAGGGGCATGGTAGTAAATGTAAAAGCGGCGATTGGGGTGTAAATGGTGAAACTACAGCAATGTAGTCTGGACACTCATTTTATTCAACTTGATTGAACAAACAACCTATCACCCCACGACTGGATACGGTGGGGTTGGGGGTTTGGGCACAAACAGCCTGCAGATTGGTTTTTGCATGAAGGATGTCTTGTACTCGGGATTATCACTTATAGCTTAAAAATGAAAAAAAAAACTGAGAGAAAGATGCAGGACGTTATGGCAGAATGCATATGATCTGGAAGTGGGGTGGGGTGTGGGGAAGGGAAAGGGAAATATGCCTGATTCTGAATTGGAAACTGATGTTTGAAACACACAAAGCAATCATAAATTAAATTAAAAAAAAGGCAGAACAGTAATAATGTATGAGGTAAGGAGAATATGTTAAAAGTTATTTTATTATTTAAAATAATTGTGGAGGATCTCCAAGACCACCACTGAAGCACAGGTAGGAGCTGGTGCTTCAGCCAGGTGGATTGTTTGATTGGATTTTTGTTTGTTTATTGTCTTTGGCTCCATTGGCTGTGTGGCTGTGGGGCAGAGTTTGTCCTCCAGCTGGTATAAATTGTGGGTTTGTGTGATTCTTGAGATTGGGGATCTCCCAAGACCACCTGAAGCACAGGTAGGAGTTGGGTGCTTCAGCCAAGTGGATTGTTTGATTGGATTTCTTTGGATTTCATTATCTTTGGCCCCATTGGCTTGTGTGACTGTGGGGGCTGTGTTGTCCTCCCAGCTGGTATAAAACATGGGTTTGTGTGAGTCTTGAGATCAGGGACACCCAAGACCCCTGAAGCACAGGTACTGGCAACAAACTCCTCCCCCACCCCCCAGCCAACTGGGATTGCCAAAGGAGTGTCCTAGTGGATTCTTTGGAGCACCTTCAGAACAGAAAGAGAAGAGTAAGTTAGACTTCCAATAGAAAGCCTAAAGCTTAGACAAGTCAACACTCCATAAGTAAGGAGTAGAGGAGAAAGGTAAATCAATTAAATAAACAATGAAGGCTTCAGAAGGAGGCAAACACAAAGCAAGCCTTCAACACAGTGAAGAGGTATTTGGGATTCACATTGGAAACAGGCAAGAGAAACCCATATGCCAGGGACGAAGAAACAACATGGGAAAGGTCAGGATAATTCACACCAAGCTCTACCAACCCTTTGGAACATTCCTACAGTGGATATCCCCTGAGGGTGATCAGGACCAAATTAGAAGTACAATTGGGTGAATCATACTTAAAGAAGTACAAGATTATAAAGGGCAAATACAAAGAATTAAGAAAAGAGAAGGAAAACTCAAGACGGACCTAGAGAGAAGAATGACCAACTCCAGGAGAGAATGGGAAACACTGAAAAGATTTGCTTTAAGCGATGTAGGCTGGAACTCATTTGATCAACTTGATTGAACAAACAACCTGTCCACACCCCACTGGATGGTGGGACTGTGGGGTTTGGGCACAACAGTCTGTAGATTGGTTTGCACGAGGATGCTTATCATGGATTATCAATTAACTAAAAAGGAAAAAAAAAACCTGACAAGATGGCGGACAGTTATGGCAGAATACATGATCTGGGATGGGGTGGGGGGTGGGGGGGAAGGGAAAAGGGAAATATGCCTGATCTAATTGGAAATGATGTACGAAAATGCACAAAACCATCAATAAAATTAAATTAAAAAAAAAGATAATGAGGGGCTGGAGAATGGCCTAGCGGTTAAGAGCACTGACTGCTCCTTGCAGAGGACTGGGTTCTATCCCCAGCACCCACATGGCAGCTAAACTGTCGTAACTCCAATTTCAGGAGAAATCCATTCCAGGGGAATCTGAGACTCTCTTCTGACCTCCGCGGCATTGCATGACACGGGTTGCACAGACCTACATGCAGACAGTACATTCATACAAATACAAAAATAAATAAAAATGATAAAAATTAAAATAAAAAGATAATGAAAACCAACCAACAAAGCAAAGAGCTACAGAGAGATTGAGAAGCTCCAAAAGGAAGTAAATACAAAGATCAGAGAGAAATGAAAAAGGAAATAAACACTCACCCAATCAAGAGGAAAGGGAAATAGCCTCAGAAGCAGAATGGAGAAGCAGAACAAGAATATCAGACCTGGAAGATAAGGTAGAACAACAAAAACCTCAAGTAAAGATTATGAAAAATTTTTAAAATACACAAAAAGTGGAACAACCAGAAACTGTGGGACAACTAATGAAAAGCATCAAACCTCCACATCATAGGAAGTAAAGAAGAAGAAAAATCCCAAGAGAATGGTATGACAGATCTTCATCAGAATAATAGATGAAAACTTCCCCAAACTAAAAAAAGAACAAACCAATACAAATACAGGAGCAATAAATTCAACAGACAGATCAGAAAAGAAAAAACTCTCAACCATAGAAAAAGAAAAGAAAAAAAAAAAAAAATAGAATCATAGTAAAATGCGCAAAATGCCCAAAACAAAGACAAATTCTTAAAGAACCTCAAGAGAAAAACACAGTGACCTATAAGGGAAACTTCAGATTACAACGGACTCTCATATGCAAACGTAAAGCAAGAAAACATGAGCAAAGTATTCCACTGTTAAAGGACTATAGATGCCAAACCCAGGTTACTATACCCGTAAAAAATTGATTTAGTTGAACGAGAGAGAAAAACTTCAATGACTAAACAAGATGAAAAATAAGGCCTGGAAAACAAGCATTCAGAAATATTGAGAAGCAATTCAAAGGACAAAAAGAAGACAATATCACTAGACAAAAGAGAATCAGTAAAGCTAACTGCAGACATAGTAGAAATCCAACTGCAAAGATTATACAAAGTAAGCAACACAAACCTATGAGTATAACCTTAAACATGAAATGGACTAAATTCCTCAATCAAAAGACAGAGACTTGGAGATTGGATTAGGAAACAGAACCCATCCATAGGCTGGGTCCCTGACAAGAAACACATCTTACCTTCAAGGACAGCACCACCTAAAGTGAAAGGATGAAAAATATTCTGAGCAAATGGTCCAAAAATAAAGCAAGTGTTAGAAATACAGACGAACAGACTTCAAAGAAAAAGAATCAAGAAGAGACAAAGAAGGCATTACATTTTTATCAAAGGACAATCTCACCAAGAAGATTTCACAATTAGGAATATATATGCACCAAACTCTGGTTGCACAAACTTTATAAAGACAATTCTCCAATACAACAAGGCACAGATTAACCCAAGTACCTCAAGTAGGGGACTTCGATACCCACTGAGCTCTTCAGACAGGTCACGTACAAAGATAAACAGAGAAAACATCTGAACTGAACGATATGATACACCAATGGACCTCACAGACATCTACCAAATATTCGACCCAATACCAAGAACACTTTCTCATCAAGCCTATGAACATTCCAAAAGAAATAATAAAAATCAGAGGAGAAATCAATGAAATAGAAACAAAAAAACAATACAAAATAATCTATGAATCCAAAGTTGTTCTTTGAAATAATAAACAAGATAGTCAGACCTCTACCCAGTTAACCAAAAGAAAAAGGAACAACTCCAAATCAATACATAATCCATGATGAAAGGAATATCACAACAGACAATGAAAAATCCAGAAATCATAAGGGAATACTTCTAAAACCTATACTCTACCAAGTTTGAAACTAGAAGAAATGGATGAATACTTGAAAATCCTGTGGAATCACCAACTCAACAAGAAGAGATCAACAGCTTAAAAATGGACCATATATATGAAGAAAAGACATGTAATAAGAAACCTCCCAACTAAAAAAGCTCAGGCCCAGAAGGTTTCATGTTAGAATTCTATAAACATTTCAAAAAGATTACAACCATATTACTGAAATTATTATAGAAGGATACAAACAGAAGGTAATTCTCCTGATCCTTCTACGAAGGCAGCATCACTCTATTACCAAAACCAGGCAAACGATACAACCAAAAGGAGAACTATAGATCCATCTCCCTAATGAAACACAGATGCTAAAATTCTAAACCGGATACTGGCAAATCACATACAGACCCACATCCAAAAGACCATCCATCATTACCAAGTTGAATTCATACCAGAGATGCAGGGATGGTTCAACATATGAAATCAATAAATATCATCAAGCATATAAATGGACTGAAAGACAAAAACACACCACATCTCAACTGATGCTGGAAAAAGCCTTTGTCCATGCTTAAAAGTCCTAGAGGGAATTGGATGGAAGGGATCATTCCTCAAAGTAATCAAAGCCATATACAGGAAACCACAGCCATATCATCCTAAATGGGGGAAAAGACAGAAGCATTCCTTAAAGTTAGGAACTGGGCAAGGCTGCCCCCTGTCACCACTCTCTTCAATATAGTGCTTGAAAACACTGCTAGGCAATAAGGCAAGAAAAGGAATAAAGGAGTACTAATTGGAAAGAGGAAGTCAACCTATCCCTTTTTTTGCTGATGATATGATTGTTTGATTAAGGGATGGTAAAAACTACACCAGAAAATTCTAGAAACGATTAAGTTTCAGCAAAGTGGAGGATACAAATTACCTAGAAAAATCAGTAGCCTTTCTTTACATCAACAGCAACTGAAGGAGAAATTCAGGAGACCTTCACACCACATAGCCTCAAAAACAATAAAATACCTAGGAACAAAACCACCAAAGACACCAAAGATCTCTACAACAAAGGGGAGTATGAAAGTGGATCTAGACTTTAAAAGTACAAACTTGAGATCTCCCTAGACCAGCTGAAGTGCAGGAAGTCAACTCCAGATGGAACAAAGACTCAGCGTGAAACCACAAACTCTGAAGGCGATAGAAGAAAAAGTTGGCAGCAGAATACAAGACACAGGCATAGGAAAGACTTTCCAAATCAGACAGCAGCTGCACAAGAATTAAGGTCAACAATTGACAAATGGGACCTCATTAAACTCAAAAGCTTCTGTACATCAAAAGAAACAATCAAGGAATGAAGAGAAATCCCACAGAGGGAGGAAACCTTCACTGCAGAAACATCTGACAAAGCATTGATGTCCAGAATATATAAACTACTAAAAAAACAAAGAAGAAAGAAAACAAATGACCACTGTTCAGTTTGTCTTTCCATTGCTGTGACAAAACACTCTGACCAACACCAACTTGGGGAGAAAAGGGTTTATTCAGCTTACATCTCCTGGGTCACAGTTCATCACTTAGGAGCCCAAGGCAGGAAACTCAAGGCAGGAACCTGGAGGCAGGAGCTGAAGCACAGGCCATGGAGGAATGCTGTTCACTGGCTTGCTCCAAAGTGTCTCGGCAGCTCCCCTCTCCAACTCGTGCCATCCGTGGCACACACAGCTCATCTCAAAGGCCCAGGCCGACTCCATTCCACACCTGCAGTGCTCTTGGTGGTCGGCCCATGTCCTGGCATCTCCAAAAAGCTGGGGTCCCACTGAAACTAGAGGCAGTACTTTCACCAATGGCCTCTTCTACCTCTCCTGGTGCAAAAGCTTCAGGCTTCTCTCAGGACCCCTCAATCCTGGGGTCTCAATTGCAACCGAGGTGACTTCAACCAATGGTCTTTCCTGACCTCTCACGGTGCCAAGCCTCGGCTCTCTCTGTGACCCCCTCAAATTTCAACACCAGAACCATATAGGACCTCTACACACTACAAGTCCTGCTTCTGGCTTGAGATGGAGGCTCAGGCCCTTCTGGAACACAGCTTCTGTGTGTGACCCTGAAAAATTCTTCCCAGAAGATTTCACCACAGTGATGGCTGGTCTCTTGTAATACAGCTGATTTTTCAGCCCCAGCTAACCAGCACCAATTGTCCCAGACAACAAGATTTCACTTCAGGTTCTGGTCTCTTGTTAATTTACAGCTGATTCTTCAGCCCCAGATGACCAGAACCCACAGACTACATAGTCCTGATGATCTCTGCTCCCCTTAAAACTAGAAACTTCACAAGCCAGTCCGCCCATCTTCTACAACTCTTCCAGCAAAACTGCTCCAATTTCCACAGCCACGATCTTTAGGCTTCAGTGATCTTCCCAGCCCAAAGTTCCAAATGCCTCCACAATCCTTCCCCAAAACTACAAGATCAGGTCTGTCACAGCAATACCCCACTCTTCTGGTACCAATTTATGTTCCAGTTTGTCTTCCATTGCTGTGACAAAACACTCTGACCAACACCAACTTGGGGAGGAAAGTGTTTATTCAGCTTACATCTCCTGGGTCACAGTTCATCACTTAGGGAGCCCAAGGCAGGAACTCAGGGCAGGAACCTGGAGGCAGGAGCTGAAGCACAGTCCATGGAGGAATGCTGTTCACTGGCTTGCTCCCCTGGCTCATGCCCAGCCTGCCTTCTTATACTCTACACAACAACCTGCCAAGGGTGGCACCACTCATTGTGGGCCCGGCCCTCCCACACTCACCTGCTCGACCATCAAGACAATACTCCACAGATGTGGCCACAGGCCACTCCAGTGGACCAATTCCCCAATTGAGGCTCCCTCAACCCAGGTGTTTCAATTGTGACACTAAAGCTATCCAGCACACCTACTCAATAGATGGAGCAAAAGAGCGAACAGAGACTTCACAAGTGAGGAATGAGAGAGGCTGAGAAACACCTTACGAAGTGTTCAAATCACTAATAATTAAGGAAATGGAAATCAAAACCACTTTAAGATATCATCTTATCCAATAAGACTGGCTAGAATCAAGAAAACAAATGATACCAAGTGCTGGAGAGGTTGTGGAGAAAGGGGAACACTCATACACTGCTGGTGGGAATGTAAACTCATACAGCCACTATGGAAAGCAGTGTGGAGAACCCTTGGAAGACTTGGAATGAACTTGCCACCGGACCCAGCCATACCACTCCTAGGCATGTACCCTCAAGACTCACCCCACGAAGAGATACATGCACAACACCATGTTTATTTCAGCTTCTTCACAATAGCAAGGAGCTGGAACCAACCCAAATGCCCTCAACTGATGAGTGGATAGAGAAAATGTGGTAGGTATACACAATGGGTTCTATCAGCAGTAAAGAAAAGATGAAATCATGAGCTTTCCAGGAAAATGGCTGGAGCTAGAGGACATCATGCTGAGTGAAGTAACACAGTCCCAGAAAAACAAGCGACTAATGGTATCCCTCATCTGTGGATGCTAGTGCCATTACCTAGTTGTAAGTATTTCCTGTGCACGGCCCCTTGAGCTTTTGTCCAAAGCAGTTGGGAGTGATGCATATTGGAAACAAAAACACAACAACAATAACAGAAAAGGACTGCATCAAAGAACTGACTGAAACAGTGAACTTCTGCTCAAAACAGTCAACTCCCACAGGGAGAATATTGGAAAGACTGAGAAAGAAATGAAAAGCATGTTGGCAGAATGCATGAGGCTCTAGTGGGGTGGGGGATGGGGAGACACGGGTCTAGATTTGTAAAAAATAATAAATAAATAATTAACAAAGAGCAGGACAAAAAAAAGAAAAAGTTCAAACTTGAAATAATTATTTAAGATGGATCTATTTATGCTCTCATGTATAATTGGAACAACTGTTAATAAATAATATTTAGATTTTCACAATTTTACTATACCATACTAAAAGAATACATTTTAGGGCCAGCATGATGGCTCATTCAGTAAAGTTGCTTGTTGCCAAGACTGATTACTTGAGTTCAAGCCCTGGGTCTCACATGCTGAAAAGAGAGAACAGACTCTAGTAAACTGTTCTCTGACATCAACCTATGTAGACAGCCATTAAGTACACACAAATTAAATAAATGAATGTCCTAATATCTTAGGTGCCTTTTTACATGCCTTCAAATGGATAAATATGTGTGGATGCATGCCTAATTACAGCACTAAGGAGGCAGAGGCAGGCAGATGTCAGTATTTTGAGAAAAAAATAGAAAATGATGAACATTTTAATTTTTTTTATAAAAAAAAAAAAAAAAAAAAATTAGTTATATATATATATATATAGCATATATATATATATAACCATGCTGTTCACCTTAAATCAATAGAGAGGTAGAGAGATGGGTGTTAGGCTTGAGAGTAAACTGACTCAAACAAGGAAGTCCCTGCGGAGAGGTCAGAAGAGACCATTGGTGAAGGTACTGCCTCAGTTTCAGTGGCGACCCCAGCTTTTTGGAGATGCCAGGACCATGGGACGACCACCAAGAGCAGCTGCAGGTGTGGAATGGAGTCGGCCTGGGCCTTTGAGATGAGCTGTGTGTGCCACGGATGGCAGAGTTGGAGAGCGGGAGCTGCCGAGACACTTTGGAGCAAGCCAGTGAACAGCATTCCTCCATGGCCTGTGCTTCAGCTCCTGCCTCCAGGTTCCTGCCTTGAGTTCCTGCCTTGGGCTCCCTAAGTGATGAACTGTGACCCAGGAGATGTAAGCTGAATAAACCCTTTTCTCCCCAAGTTGGTGTTGGTCAGAGTGTTTTGTCACAGCAATGGAAGACAAACTAGAACAGTAGGTCATTTGTTTTCTTTCTTCTTTGTTTTTTTAGTAGTTTATATATTCTGGAAATCAATGCTTTGTCAGATGTTTCTGCAGTGAAGGTTTCCTCCCACTCTGTGGGATTTCTCTTCATTTCCTTGATTGTTTCTTTTGATGTACAGAAGCTTTTGAGTTTAATGAGGTCCCATTTGTCAATTGTTGACCTTAATTCTTGTGCAGCTGCTGTCTGATTTAGGAAGTCTTTTCCTATGCCTGTGTCTTGTATTCTGCTGCCAACTTTTTCTTCTATCGCCTTCAGAGTTTGTGGTTTCACGCTGACGTCTTTGTTCCATCTGGAGTTGACTTCCTGCACTTCAGCTGGTCTCAGGAGATCTCAAGTTTGTACTTTTAAAGTCTAGATCCACTTTCTATACCTCCCCTTTGTTGTAGAGATCTTTGGTGTCTTTGGTTAGGTTTGTTCCTAGGTATTTTATTGTTTTTGAGGCTATTGTGAGTGTGAAGGTCTCCTTGAATTTCTCCTTCAGTTGCTTGTTGATGTAAAGAAAGGCTACTGATTTTTCTAGGTTAATTTTGTATCCTACCACTTTGCTGAAACTTAATCGTTTCTCAGAATTTTCTGGTGGAGTTTTTACCATCCCTTAAGCAAACAATCATATCATCAGCAAAAAAGGGATAGGTTGACTTCCTCTTTTCCAATTAGTACTCCTTTATTTCCTTTTCTTGCCTTATTGCCCTAGCAAGTGTTTCAAGCACTATATTGAAGAGGAGTGGTGACAGGGGGCAGCCTTGCCCAGTTCCTATCTTTAAAGGGAATGCTTCTGTCTTTTCCCCATTTAGGATGATATTGGCTGTGGGTTTCCTGTATATGGCTTTGATTACTTTGAGGAATGATCCCTCCAATCCAATTCCCTCTAGGATTTTAAGCATGGACAAAGGCTTTTTCCACATCAGTTGAGATGATGGTGTGTTTTTCGTCTTTCAGTCCATTTATATGCTTGATGATATTTATTGATTTCCATATGTTGAACCATCCCTGCATCTCTGGTATGAATTCAACTTGGTAATGATGGATGGTCTTTTGGATGTGGGTCTGTATGTGATTTGCCAGTATCCTGTTTAGAATTTTAGCATCTGTGTTCATTAGGGAGATGGATCTATAGTTCTCCTTGTTGGTTGTATCTTTGCCTGGTTTTGGTAATAGAGTGATGCTGCCTTCGTAGAAGGAATCAGGGAGAATTACCTCTGTTTGTATCCTTCTAAATAATTTCAGTAATAATGGTTGTAAGTCTTTTTGAAATGTTTTATAGAATTCTAACATGAAACCTTCTGGGCCTGAGCTTTTCTTAGTTGGGAGGTTTCTTATTACATCTTCATTTTCTTCATATATTATGGGTCCATTTAAGCTGTTGATCTCTTCTTGGTTGAGCTTTGGTGATTCCCAGGATTTCAAGTATTCATCCATTTCTTCTAGGTTTTCAAACTTGGTAGAGTATAGGTTTTAGAAGTATTCCCTTATGATTTTCTGGATTTTTCATTGTCTGTTGTGATATTTCCCTTTTCATCATGGATTATGTATTGATTTGGAGTTGTTCCTTCTTTCTTTTGGTTAACTGGGCTAGAGGTCTGACTATCTTGTTTATTATTTCAAAGAACCAACTTTTGGATTCATAGATTATTTTGTATTGTTTTTTTGTTTCTATTTCATTGATCCTCTGATTTTTTTTTTTGTTTTGTTTCACATAATGTGATCAATTTTAGAAAGGCTTGCTGAATAGAAAGTGTATTCTCTGGTATTTGGGTCGAATATTTGGTAGATGTCTGTGAGGTCCATTTGGTGTATCATATCATTCAGTTCAGATGTCATTCTCTTTATTCTTTGTACCCTTGACCTGTCTGAAGAGCTCAGTGGGGTATCGAAGTCCCCTCCTGTGAGTGTACTGGGGTTAATCTGTGCCTTGTTGTATTGGAGAATTGTCTTTATAAAGTTTGGTGCAACCAGAGTTTGGTGCATATATATTCATAATTGTGAAATCTTCTTGGTGAGTTGTTCCTTTGATAAAATGTAATGCCTTCTTTGTCTCTTCTTGATTTCTTTTACTTTGAAGTCTGTTTTGTCTGATATTAAATTCTCACACTTGCTTTATTTTTGGACCATTTGCTCAGAATATTTTTCCATCCTTTCACTTTAAGGTGGTGCTGTCCTTGAAGGTAAGATGTGTTTCTTGGAGACAGCTATGGATGGGTTGTTGTTTCCTATCCAATCTCCAAGTCTATGTCTTTTGATTGAGGAATTTAGTCCATTCATGTTTAAGGTTATGACTAATAGGTTTGTGTTGCTTCCTTTCGGCCTATTATCCATTGCAGTTTGGTTTATTCTACTCTGCAGTTATGCTTTTATTTTTTTTTTGTAGTTTTTTTTTTTTTCTGTCCTTTGAATTGCTTCAAGTATTCCTGATGCTTGGTTTTCCAGGCTATGTATTCTTTCATCTTGTTTATGTCATGAAGTTTTTCTCTCTCGTCAACTATAATCAATTTTTTACGGGTATAGTAACCTGGGTTGGCATCTATAGTCCTTTAACAGTGGAATCTTTGCTTCATGTTCTTCTTGCTTTCACATGTTTGCATGAGAAGTCAGTTGTAATCTGATAGTTTCCCCTTATAGGTCACTTGTGTGTTTTTCTCTTGATGGCTTTAAGAATTTTGCTTTGTTTTGGGCATTCAGCATTTTACTATGATATGGCGTGGAGAGTTTTTTTTTTGTTTTTTTGTTTTGTGCTTCTTTGTTCTGTATTTGTATTGGTTTGTCTTTTTTTAGTTTGGGGAAGTTTTCATCTATTATTCTGATGAAGATCTGATCAATACCATTCTCTTGGGATTTTCCTCCTCCTCTACTCCTATGATGTGGAGGTTTGATCTTTTCATCAGTGTCCCACAGTTTTCTGGTTGTTCCACTTTTGTGTATTTTAAAAATTTTTCATAATCTTTACTTGAGGTTTTTAGTTGTTCTACCTTATCTTCCAGGATCTATTATTCATTTGTTCTTTGGTCTTCCTCCCTTCTGCTGTCGGAGGCTTTTCATTCCTTTCCTCTTTTTTTTTTTTTTTTTTTTTTGATTTTTTATTTGTATCTTTTTCCTTTTGGAGCTTCTCAATCTCTTCTGTAGCTCTTTGCTTTGTTGGTTGGTTTTCATTATCTTTTTATTTTAATTTTATATCTTTTATTTATTTTTGTATTTGTATGAATGTACTGTCTGCATGTAGGTCTGTGCACCCGTGTCATGCAATGCCGCGGAGGTCAGAAGAGAGTCTCAGATTCCCCTGGAACTGGATTTCTCCTGAAATTGGAGTTACAGACAGTTCTTAGCTGCCATGTGGGTGCTGGGGATAGAACCCGGTCCTCTGCAAGGCGATCAGTGCCTTAACCGCTAGGCCATCTCTCCAGCCCCTCTTATCTTTTTTTTAATTTAATTTTATTGATGGTTTGTGCATTTCGTACATCATTTTCCATTCAGATCAGGCATATTTCCCTTTCCCTTCCCCCCCACCCCCACCCCATCCCAGATCATGTATTCTGCCATAACTGTCCTGCATCTTCTAGCTAGGTTTTTTTTTCATTTTTAGCAATAATGATAATCCATGCAGTACAGCATCCATCGTGCAAAACCAATCTAAGACTGTTGTGCCCAAACCCCACAGTCCCACCATCCAGGGGGGGGTGACAGGTTGTTTGTTCAATCAAGTTGATCAAATGAGTGTCCAGACCTACATCGCTTAAACGCAAATCTTTTCAGTGTTTCCACTTCTTCCTGGAGTTGGTCATTCTTTCTCTCTAGTCCGTCTTGGTTTTTTCCTTCTCTTTTCTTAATTCTTTGATTTGCCCTTTATAATCTTGTACTTCTTTAAGTATGTTCACAATTGTACTTCTAAATTTGGTCCTGGTCCATCCCCAGGGGATCCCATGTAGGAATTCTCCAAAGGGTTGGTAGAGCTTGGTTGGAATTATCCTGCACCTTTCCCATGTTGTCCCTTCGCTCCACTGGCATATGGGTTTCTTTGCCTGTATCCAATGTGAATCCCAAATACCTCTTCACTGTGTTGAAGGCTTGCTTGTTTTGCCTCCTTCTGAAGCCTTCATTGTTATTTAATGATTGTACCTTCTCCACTCCTCCTTACTCTTATGAGTGTTGACTGTGTCTAAGCTTTAGGCTTCTATGGAAGTCTATACTCTCCTCTTCTTCTGGAAGGTGCTCCAAAGAATCCACATGGACACTCTTTGGCAATCCCAGTTGGGCTGGGGGTGGGGAGGAGTTGTTGCCAGTACCTGTGCTTTCAGGGGTCTTAGGGTGTCCCCTGATACTCAAGACTCACACAAACCCCATGTTTATACCAGCTAGAGGAGACAACAGCAGCCCCCACAGTCACACAACCAATGGGGTCCAAAGAGTAATTGAAATCAAAGATCAGAAACAATCCCACGGCTGAAGTAACCCAACTCCTACCTGTGCTTCAGGTGGTCTTGGGAATCCCAATCATCAAGAATCACCAAAACCCCAATTTATACCAGGCTGGTAGGACGAACTCTGCCCCACAGCCACACCAAGCCAAACTGAGTCCAAGATCAACAAACAAACAAATAAAACCAATCAAACAATCCACCTGGCTGAAGCACAGCTCCTACCTGTGCTTCAGGTGTGTCTTGGGAGATCCTCCAAAATTTATTTTATAATAATTAAAATACTCTATTAACATATTCATCCTTAACCTCATACATTATTACTGTATTGCTTTTTTTTAATTTAATTTTTATTGTCTTTGTGTTTTCAAACATCATTTTCCAATTCAGAATCAGGCATAATTTCCCATGTCTTTCGCGGCTTTTAATTCTTCAAAGACGGGATCTAGCAGTAACAGCACCAATACGGATGGGATGGCGTCCCTTAGGCAGAACAAGATGAAAGTAAGGAGGCGAATATGTAATCGATCGGCAAAATATTCTCCACACACCTAAGTCTGGCATTGAACGGTCCTGCATTCTTTCTCTCAGTTTGTTTTTTATGTCTCATTTTTAGCTATAAGTGATAATCCCATGAGTACAAGCATCCTCATGCAAAACCCAATCTGCAGCTGTTGGCATGCCCAAACCCCCAAGCCCCTTGGACCATCCAGGGGGGAAGTTGTACTTGTTCAATCAAGTTGATAAATGAGTGTCCAGACTACATTGCTGTAGTTCACCAGTTTCACATCAACCAATCGCCGACTTTTTACATTTACTACCATGGCTCCCCTCTCCACAGATTGTTTCCCTCAGGCTTATGAAAATGGGCACAAGGGTGGCTGAGAAGTAAAACAGTGCCCACTCCTCTAGGAGCTGTTGACTTGGACTCTGGGCAATTCTAGCTGTTTCCTTTCAGGGCGGACAGTTTGTCCAGGGTAACCTTTGATCACTACTAATGAAGCACAAGCAATTAGATATAGGTATTTAAGCGCAGCACTAATAGTTTCATGGTAGGTTCACTTTGGCATAGACACATCGTTGGATGATATGTTAATCCATGAATTACATTTCCACCCCATCTTAAATATGACAGGGCTTAACTGGTGGTTTTATACCTCTCCTAACTGTAGAGGATGTAAGCTTGGTGCATACAACCCTGGGTTATTCCTCCAAGGAGAGGAGCGCAATAGCCATTAGATTGGGATATACATACAGACACATTGGCTGCCTACTGCCTGCACAGTATTGTTACAGGCAGTGAGTAATCCTGGTGCTGACGGTGGAGTGCTTGCTGACTCAAGGAGACTCGTGATTTTGCTTATTGGTTTAGTGCCTCGGGTAAACCTAGTCTCTGGTATTCCAGAGACCATCTGTACACTTGCATGTTGCGGTCTCCAAACATCCCTCGACATCTTAACGTTCTTTGAAAACACCCTTTGGGAGATTCATATTACTCCAATAAGACTGGCTAGGATCAAGAAACCACAATGATACAAATGACTGGAGCGTTGCGGGGATAAAGGGGAACACTCATCCAGTGCGGGTGGGAATGTAAACTTGACATGCACTCTATGGGAAAGCTGGTGGGAGAATCCTTAGAGACTCAAAATGAGGTCCAGTTTGACCCAGTCATACACTCCTGGGATATACCACATAGAAGACACAACCTTACGCAAAGGATCTATGCACAGCCTATGATTATTGCAAGCTCTGTTCAACAGTAGCAAAAAGAGCTGGACCAGCCCATAGGTGCCGCCTCACTGCAGCGAGTGGATAGAGAAATGTGTGGTACATGTAACAATGGAGTAAGGGAGTCTATGCAGTGGCAAGAGGGGACAACATCATGAACTTTTTGCAGGCAAATGGATGAGCTGGAAGACATGTAGTTAGTGAAGTTAACACAGTCCCAGAAAAACAAATGCACATATGGTGTCCCTCATATGTTGAGAATTGTTAGTACCAAACAACCCAGTATATAAATATTCTTGAGGAGAGGGAGGCATCGTAAAAGACGAAGCAACACGGATCCAAGACTATGGCATCAGGAAATGGTACTAAATGTGTGATTGGGAGAGGGGGGGCATGGTGTGGAGATGTACATGGTGTCTATTTCGTAATTAAGGCATATTATATTGAAGTGAAGGTTCAGGAAGTACCCAGTTTCGCCAGACTACTGTCTAACGAGGATACACTGGTGGTTTATAGAAACTTAGGTAAAAAGTAAATTGGTTTATTAAACAAACATTGGTTTACTGACCCTGATAAAATAAGAACGGTAGATGCATCTGATTAAATGCTAGATATAAATTCGCTTTGTCCACATTTGTTTTACATAAAACTCTGTTGAGGCAATAACTTTGGGATTGGCTCAATACAAATGTTCTCTATAATTTTCTGTTGTACAGGTATCACCTTGTAGCATCTCTTTCAAGATGGATTTAACGTAAAACTTAAGTTTGCTTCTGCCTTTGTTTGAGAAATATAACTTTCTAATTTAACCAATCATTTCATTAGCATATGAATTATATTCTACTAACAAACGGGATGAACATGTTTCTCCTAAAAAAAGATCTGAATAGATAAATAAATAGAAACAAATAGGAAATGACAAAAATTAAAATGAAGAATAAGGAAGAAAACAAAAGTTGAAAGAGAAGTACGGGTTTCATCACAAAGTCGTCCTGCTGTCCATCTTCTGTTTTTGGAGAGGCTAATACTTCTCCTGTGTAATGTTCTATAATATTCATCATGCACTTTTTCTTCTTCTTTGAGATAATGTTGTAATTATAATGATAACTGTCAATAAATTATATGACAATTTTGATGATGACAATGATGTGTTTTTCCTATACTATTCTACCAGCTATTTCCTGCTTGGGATTTGAAATTAGATAGAAGGCAATTAACAAAGTAAAAGAGAAACAGGTAGAATCTGAATCGATTTTTTTTCTTAAAATTTATTATTATTATATATAAGTATTAATTCTGTAGGATTGTAATTATTGCATGATAAGGGCGACTGGGGATCATACAATGCCCACACAGAGGTCAGGAGGACCATTGAATGCTTAGAACTTGAGTTCTGACTAGTTGTTTACCTCCGATACTGGTCTGGAATTAAACCTGGGTCATTGATGAGAGTATCTAGTGCTCTTTAATCATGAACAATCTCTTCAGTCCACTGGAAATCAAAACTTTAAAATGTAAAGATGAAAGTAGTACATATTAACGATTTATTATTAACGATAATATAATTAAACATTACTAAATATAACTACTTATCAACTCATACAATAATATAATATTATATATTCTGGCATGTAACATGATGCTACCCAAAGTTGTTACATGACTCCAAAGAGAATATCCTTACCTCATATATCAGCCTCAAGGTTGGAAGTTCTAAAGCCTTCCAAACATTGAAATGTGTATTATCACTTTGTCCTTAGGGTTGATCATCCAATAGAACAATAAAGAACTCAGATAAGTACTACATTTAGTGATTAATCTTTTAATAGCATAAAGGACAAATGACCAGCCTAAGTACAGAAGCATAGTTTATGGTCTCTGAGTTTTCCAGAGTTGAATTTTCTATGTCCTCTACCAGGTGTTATGATGCATCACCTTCCAAACAGATAAATGTACATGAAGAGGCAGAGTGTATTGTATACTGTGTACCCTGCATCTGGAGCCAGTGTGGCTTCCTTAAGTAGATCTGATTATTTGAGAAACTTGCCATGTGATTGAACTCAGTCTGCAACTACTCTCCTCTCTCTCTTGAGGTTCAAGCTGCCATCACAGGGTACATAGACCTAACTTCCCATGACACAGCAGGTTTTTCTGATTTTCCCAATTCCAGTTCTGAATCATTCAGTAAATATCACTCCGGAGTGGCTCAAGGGGGCCACAATAAATAACCAGGCTAGCAAAAAAATCTCTGATCCAGGGCGTTTAATTGCAGTTTTTTTTCTTTGTTTTTTTTTAATAAGAAAAAAAAATATTTTTATATTTTATATTTAAACTCAATGAAAATCCAGTAGAACAAGATTAACATTGGATGCAAGTGGGGAGAATACTAATGAATAGGAGAAGTGGATTATAGATACATAACGCATATAAATTATTTTAAAGAGGTCTATGAAGGCAGACATATTCCATCACAGGAAATAAGCTCAGTAGGCTTAGCAATAGAACTATGGCAAGAGAAATCTGAACAACTGATCACACTGCTTGGAAGCAGTATGAGTTGATTGTTCCTTTCTATGAAAGCAATGGAATTCAGTATGCAATAGCCATAGGATGAATTTGGGCCAAGAGTGGAATTTACCTTATAGTGATAAAGGATACCTATTGGATACGAATACATAAAGCACCGCAAGGGTAATAGAAGTGGATACACAATGGATCGGCGTATTATAATTAGAAATAACATAGAGCTAGCGTTTAAATGTTCGAGGTGCAGATTGGTAAGCGAGTACTGATCGCCCTTTCCGCACAACCCCCCAGATCATGCTTCTACCATCAACTGTCATGCATCTTCTCGGTCTTTTTTATGTTAGGAATTCAGTCATTTTCCTCCGTTAATGTTATATTATTTGTCTTTAAAAAATTTTTTTTTATTCTAAAATATGCATATTTCATATACAGTAATTAAGGAGACTGAAAATAAGTGGTGAGTGAGACGAAGAGCCCCGTGAGAGGTTTATATTATAACAATATAGTTGCTTTCGGAATAAACAAAATAATAACAATAATGGTTTGTAAGGACTTGCATTTCGAACAGAGGATTTCGATGTTAGCAATCCACAGAATGAGGAAACCATCACCATTTCGTTTGTCATGGGGGAAAAAAACTGTGTTACTTCATTTTAACATAATGGCTTTGAGCTCCATCCATTTACGATCTGCTGCAAAGATCATGATGTCATCTTTCTTTACCACTGAATAGTCCTCCATTGTGTAGATGTACCACATTTTTGTCATCCACTCATCTGTTGAGGGGCATTTGGGTTGGTTCCACCTCTTTGCTATTGTGAAGAGAGCTGAAATAAACCTGGATATGCATGTATCTTTGTGGTAGAATGAGGCTTGTGGGTATAAACCCAGGAGAGGTATGACTGGGTCAGGTTGTAGGCTCATTTTGAGTTTGATGAGGTCCCATTTTTTGGACTGTTGACCTTATTTCCTCTGTAGTTGCTGTCTGATTTAAAAAGTCTTTTCCTCAGCTTGTGAACTAAGCAGCTAATGGAAATTCAGCCTCCTCAGAAGATGGACTGACATTGTTGGATCACCTCAGAGGATCATGGAGGCCAATGCAAGGGGATCATGACATGACGTGTGCTTACTGGACTTCATTTGGGGGCATAATATTTAAAGCAGAAGCACATCAGTAAGGGTATCCTTCTGCATAAGGTTTATTGTAATGTAATGTCTTAATCATAAGTTACCATCAAATATTTTAGGAATATCTTTAATGCTTAGATACTATATTAGCAGCATGCAATAATTACATCATAGGTTCTCAAGCAGAGGCAGTCTATTGCAAGGTCCTTCTCTGCTGCCAGTTATCATAAGGTGTTTAAAGTTAGAAACTGAGTGGAAACACTGAACATTGTAGAAATGCACTTTCCTCAGTAATGCTTGTGTTGTTGTAATATTAGACTATCTATTTGGTTGTTACAGAAAATCCTTAACTGTAATTGATGGTTGTTGCTATAATAGTATATTGCCTGCATTTCTACCTCCAGTAATGGGCTTTATGTGCTAGATTTAAATATCCTTGAGCCTGGGCAAGTGCACAGTCTTTTTTAAAAAGAAACATGGATTACTTGCACAAAACTGATTAGATTTGAGAGACTGTTAATGCCCTTGAAGTGGTTTTTTGTGCGTGTGAAACAAATGGTGAGAATTTGAATTGTTCCCTTATTATAGTATTGAAATTAAGTCTACTTAATCTATCAAATCATGTTCATGTCCTGATTTTACGTACTTGTATCTATCAATAAACATTGTGGAAAAAAAATAAAAAGTCTTTTCCTTCAGGGTTTCCGGTTTCATGTTGAGATCTTTGATCCACTTGGAGTTGATTTTTGTACAGGGTGAAAAGTAGGGATTTAAATTTGTTCTCCTACAAATGGCGATCCAACTTTGCCAGCACCATTTGCTGAAGATGATATCTTTCCTCCATTGAGGTTTTTTTTTTCTTTTTTGCCCCTTTGTCAAATATGGGGTGGCTGAAATTGTATGAGCTCAAGTTTGGATCTTCAGTTTTGTTCCATTGATCAATGGGTCTGTTTTGGTGCCAGTACCAGGCTGTCTTTATGACTATGGCCCTGTAATATAGTTTGAAGTCTGGCAGAGCAGTTTTTCAATTGAAGCCAAAGGCGAAAGAAACAATTGTTCACATAACAGATCATTTATTTTTTTATGACTACATCTGCATAAACTTGGTCAGAATCTTTTTGTTGTCAATCGCTTAAATGTGAAAATATCAATAGAAACAATACTGTCCAGTGTTCAATAAATAGTATGCATTTCCACTTTAAACATGGTACCTGTGATGGTTTATACATATTGTAAACTTGATAGGATCTAGAATATCCTTGGAGATGAATTACCTGGCCTGTCCATGAGGGATTATCTCAATCAGGTCAGTTGATGTGGGAAGGCCAACGGGAAATGTGGACTACACCATCCATTCCATGGGCTGTGGTCCACAAAAATAAGAAAAGGTAGCAGAGCAGCCCTGTCCACCTCTCTCTGCTTCCTGGGTATGGTCACACTGTGATCAGCGTGTCGCCATTCCTGTTGCTGTACTGCCTTGGCATGACCAGTTGGATTCTATCAAGCTGTTGACCTAAATAAACCCTTTCTTCCCTTACTTGTTTCATCAGGTGTTTTGTCAAAGCAGTGAGACAAAGACCTAATACAATAACTATAATTAAATGTATTTGCCACTTCCCATGGTATAGTGTAATTTCTAAAGGAGAGTTGCTTTTATGAGTTCACTCCAGGCATACCAGTGCAAACTGCATCATGCCTTGGAAATGCAATTTCTGAACTTTCATATATTTTAATGATTTAGCTTACAAAGATACTTAATCAAGAGTTATTTTAAATCTTACAAAGAAACAGGAATCTGCATGCTCTTTAACTCAGCAGTTTTCATTCCAAGCAACAGCTCTAATCCAGCTGGATTTTAACCAATGTATATAATGTTAATGTTTTAGAGTCTGGTTTGCACTCATAAAGCTAGAAAGCAGCATCCATAATACTGAATAAAGATTCTTTTTCTGGAATACTAAAAATGTACTTCTAGTTTATAGCTCTAGTTACCTGGGGCTCTTGTTTTTAATTATTGAATCTGTTTCTATATATCAGTAAAGGATTTTCTTTTCTATCTCAATTATAGAATTTGTATCCATAACTGTAGTATGTATCTAGTGGTGATGTGGATCATGATGTTTGCCTAACAGTGCCTTCTCATGGGACAGCAGATATTTCTGTTTTAAAGATTTAAAGTGGATATTGGAAAAAAGAACAGAGGAGATAGGAACCTACTAGATAATTTTTATTTTATATCAACTACACAGTAATCATTGCTTTTCTAATCCCTGCACCATGACTCCTATTTTGTTCAAAACTATCTTTTTAACTTATCTGCTTTTAAGATTATTTTATTAAGTACACTTCTGAGACTGCACATTTATTCTGATTGCTTCTGAATATTTTTTTGTTTAATATATACATATTTACTTTTACTAAGTCCTAAAACACCATGTAACCTGTAGACAGAGTCTGGGCAAAATTGGATACTTGTTAAACTCACGTCAATTAAATATACATTAATCGAATATACACCGTGTTCCTCTCCTGCCCCTCCCACCCTTACCGATTCACCGTTTCAGTTTTCTGATGCATCTTTCTGTTGTTGTTCTTTTAATATGCATCCTTCTCCACAAGAAATATTTATAGCTGGGTTATTGGCGCTAGCATCCACTTATGAGGGATACCATTCGTTGTTTGTTTTTCTGGGACTGTGTTACTTCACTTAGTATAATGTCTTCTAGCTCCATCCATTTACCTGCAAAGTTCATGATATTGTCTTTCTTTACCGCTGCATAGAACTCCATTGTGTACATGTACCACATTTTCTCTATCCACTCCTCAGTTGAGGGGCATTTGGGTTGGTTCCAGCTTTTTGCTATTGTGAACAGAGCTGCAATAAATATAGCTGTGCATGTATTCTGGCAGTAAGATGAGTCTTGTGGGTTATACTCAGGAGTGGTATGACTGAGTCAAATGGCAAGCTCATTTTGAGTCTTCTAAGGGTTCTCCACACTGCTTTCCATAGTGGCTGTACAAGTTTACATTCCCACCAG
>VZQC01004563.1:170084-314923 GCA_009823505.1 Rhizomys pruinosus
CCCCAGCTGGCTTGGAACTCACTCTGTAGACCAGAATAGCCTTGAACTCACATAGACCCACCTTCCTCTGCCTCCTGAGTGCTGGGATTAAAGGCATGCACTACCATGCCTGGCATGCACTTTTTAAATGAACTGTGCTGAACAGTAGACTTCTTTAGAACTTATTTATCTTGAATAACAAACTTTGGCCCTTTATTGATTATATCCACATCCACTCCTCTTTGGGCTTCCACCAACCCTTATGTTACTCTTACTGATATGAGTTTGAAAGTGTTTGGTTAAATATGTATGATACCACATTATTTATTTATTTTTAATCTGGCTTATTTAGCTTTCATATTTTGCACCTAATTCATTCATATTCTTATATGCAACATGATTTCCTCATAATTTTATAACTCATTATTATATTGTATATATGCATATATGCCACAATAACTAGTTGAAAGGATTTATGAGGGAGTATTTTTATTTTGGTTTACAGTTTCTGAGGGCTCTTTTCTACCGTTGTGGCTCAGGCATGGCAGAACACCTCAGTTCATGATGGGTCTGTTCCTCTCATAGTGCACCAGGAAACAGAGACAGAAGGAAGAATTAGTGATCCTTCGGAGGAGTATTCCTAGTGACATTTCTACTCAGCTATGTCAAATTTCCTGATGAGTACCATCAAAATAATATCACCATCTTGGGGACAACCATGCAAACTATGGGGCTGTGGAGAGCATTTAAGAATCAAACTTTAGGGGCTGGAGAGATAGCCTAGCGGTTAAGATCACCGACTGCTCTTGCAGAGGACCCGGGTTCAATCCCCAGCACCCACATAGCGGCCAAGAACCGTCTGTAACTCCAATTCCAGGAGAACGCCAGTTCCAGGGGAATCCGAGACCCTCTTCTGACCTCCGCGGCATTGCACGACACGGGTGCACAGACCTACATGCAGAGAGTACATTCATACACATTCAAAAATAAATAAAATAAAAAAAAATTGGAAAAAAAAAAGAATCAAACTTTAATATTTTGCTTCTGGTCCCCAAGTGTTCATGACTATCTCATAATTCAAGATGCATTCAGTCTAATTTCTAAAGTCACTACAATCTTGTCAGTCCCCTCACTGTTCCCCAGTCCAAATTTCGGTCTCATCAAAAATTCAATGCAAACTCTTTTTTGGTTGTGAGCCTGAGGCTTTTTTAACAGCTGTACTATCTCACCAACACTCAAAGCAAACTCTTAACAATGAGTTCCTTTGATTAAAAAAATACTAAAAAATCTAACAAGCATACAAGAACAACTTCAATAAAAATTACACGGTTTCACTATATAGCATAGTTAAAATATTTCCTTTGTAGAAGAGAGCCATGGATGGGGCACTATGACCAAATCCAAGACTAAAACTAAGTTAAATCCCATAGATTCATGTCCAGCATCTACAACATGTGGTGCAATGCTTTTGTTGCCAACTGGCTTGGAAAGTCTCATTCCTGTTTCTCATTTACAGCATACATGACTCCTCCCCACAGGTGGACCCACTTGATACATTTAGCCTTCCTTAGCAAGCGTCTCATGGTCACAGCATCTCCATAACCCTGGTCCTTCCACTTCAGTGTAGACTTCAATAGTAAAGATTCATGTATTATATCGTCAGAAATTCCCCAAAAGATGTGGATCCTGCATTGTTAGTCTTTCCAGATTTCACTAAAAATTGTGGAAGTCTTAATACCATTGCACGTCTCCATGCCTACAAAGAGAGTAGAACATGAAAAAAACAAAACAAAACAAAACAAAAAAAAACATGTTCTGATGCCAGCTTGAGAAGGCAGGCTTTCTGGGACCCTATCAGCAGTAGCTTCTGAGAGTCTGGATATCTGTTCCAAAGCATAAATTTCCCTAGATGTCCTAGTTTGAGCAAGACACTCTGGAGGCAAAGTCTTTCAAAAGCAAGTTTTCCAATTATTATTTTACAGTTTTACACCCTTAGTTTTTGATTAATGAATTCTGGGAAATTCTTGACATATCCTTAATGTATTCTTCCTATAGTTCCAGTGCCAAGTGCTTTATTTCTCTGCTACAATGCTCGCCTTGCTATTTGCTATTTTGTGGAAGCAAGATCTATTCTGAATAACTATGTTTTCTACCTATTCTGTGCCTATTTCTTAATTAGGTAGTGGAAACTTGCAAAACAGAGTGAAGAAGCTTACTTCCATCTGGAGAAACAATCCATGTGCACCTTCACATTCTTGATTCTTCCTTTAGATCTGGAAATGGGAGAAGCAAAGAAGTAATAGACCACGCAGTAGAGTCGGAAGTGAGCAGGAAGGAGTATACACCAGTAATTATGAAGAATGAAAGTGTACCAGTTTGGCTGTGAAAGGCCCCAGCTGTAGAATGAGATCTTCAGAGTAACACCAGAAAACAGTTGCAGCTGAAAATTTTTTCAGGTTAGTAAGAGAGGCCCTGACCTTATTTTGAAATTAGTGATGTGGCTTATTTAGATTTTTTTTTTTTGGTGAAGGCTGGTATGTTGGAATCACTTAGCTGGCTGCTGTGACTAGACTTAAAGCATAGCCCAATATACTATATATGAAGAATACTTGCTTTGTATTAGATTCTGGACCAAGTAAGTGTGATGTAATTATTTCCTGTAATACTCTATTTCATAAAAATAAAAAAAATGCTTTGGTGGTTTTTAGATGCCCACATAATATAATTATCCAGAAAGATATATGTAACATGTAATGTATATAATTAATTATTCAAGTGAATTAATGACAATCCAATGCCCACATAGCATAATTATCCAGAAAGATATATGTAACACGTAATGTATATAATTAATTATTCAAGTGAATTATTGGTAATCCAAGTCTCCACTAATTTTTATTTCTTGTAACATCAATGGAATTGTGGAATTTTGATAATCAAAGACATGTTGTCAAGTGCACTTGTCTGAAAATGAGAGTAAACTAAAAACAAAAGTCATGATCACTGTATCTGTTTGTGGAAGTGACAGCTTTATTCCGTCATTAAACTATAACCTTCGAAGGGCTAAAGAAGCAGCTCAATGATATAGTATGTGTTCTGTACTGGAAAGACCCTGAGTATACTCCCCAGACTACCAAAACAAAAAGTTTCTAAAATAGTCCACATTTTTTCAAAGCCTTATCAAAGTATTTCTGTTAAAGCAGAAATGATGTACATTCATATCGCTAAAATTATCTTACTGTATTATAATTTACATATGAAGGAGGTTTAACATTATAACTTTGTAAAACATGATCAGTAAAGCATGATAAATGGCAATCACTTATTTTGTGTATTTCTAATTTCTACTTTTTAAACTTGTTTTTTATTAAAATCTTGGACTTGGGGCTGGAGAGATGGCCTAGCGGTTAAGAGCGCGGACCGCTCTTACAGAGGACCCGGGTTCCATCCCCAGCACCCACATGGTGGCCGAGAACCGCCTGGAACTCCAATTCCAGGAGAACTCCAGTTCCAGGGGAATCCGACGCCCTCTTCTGATCTCCGCGGCATTGCACGACACGGGTGCACAGACTTGCATGCAGACAGTACATTCATGCACATACAGAAATAAATAAAATTAAAAAAATTTAAAAAAAGGAATTAAAATCTTGGATTTGTGAATAATTGTTCTCAAATTTAGGGACATGAGACATGGCTCAGTGGTTAATAGCAGCTCATAATGCACTTTCAGATCTGACTGAAGTCTATTCTAAACACCCACATCCAGCCACTCCTAACCAACACTAGTTCCAGGGGATCTTATACTCCTTTTGGCAACAATGAGCACCTACACATTTGTGGAAGACATGCATGAACACACATGTTCATAAATAATAATACAATAAATATGTTACAATTAATGACACACGATGGCACAGGACTTTAGTTCCAGCACTCAAGAGGTAAGGCAGGTGAATCTCTTTGAGATGCAGGCCAATCTTATCTATGCTATGAGATCCTGACCTGCTGGGGTCAGCGAGACACTGTGTCAAAAATCAAAATTAAATATGTATAGATTGAAGGAAAAGAACTAAATAATTTGATGTCTTTATTTCTTCAGAAGAAGTTTCATTTGGGGTAAATTTATCATATATATTGTCAAATGAAAATAGAAGGTGTTCTATCAAACAAAATCTCAACATTTTTTAAAAAATTATTTTCTGTATTATTTCTTAAACATATCAAATACATAACATTCCAAATATAAACCACAATCAAGGGGGTAGAATTAGGGACAGCTCTTCAGAGTAAAACAGTGAAAACACTAATCATTGTCATGAAATAGTGACTTCCATTCTGAGAATATTCAAGGCTGTCTACACCTGTGGGATTATAGGAAGAACATTCAGACTCAGTTAGTTCTGACCTGCCACAGGGTGAGAAGTGAGATTTTGTTTGATAAAACAAATAGAAAGGAAGATATTGTAATATATCTCATTAGAGTATTATGGCTTATACAAAAAATGATTCATAGCTTCTTTCCAAGTTTGTTCACATTTAAAGAAGGTTTTGTCTATTAAATCGTGAACTTATTCCTTTGTTACCATGTGATTGTCCTCAATTTGAGGGGCAAAATCAAATCAATCTAAAAAAGAACAGAAAGTGATACAGGGTGAGAGATGCTTCTTTTTAAACCCCCTTTATTCTTTTTTCTTTAATTTGTAAATAAATGTTTTATTTGAAACATATTTTAATATTTCTGCTATGCATTAATTGTCCCTTTTAAGAAAACTTGAAGTACACATTTGGCAAATATTACTGTTTATTGTCATTTAATTTATTTTTATGATTATGTACTCACTGTATAAGGAGATATCAATTATACTATTTGAGAATGATAGAATTTCATGAAAATACGTACATTGAATGAATACTAAAATTCAATGGTAAGTAAAGTCAGCTGTATAAAGAGTAAAAATATAGTTCTTGTGTGGTTATAGTAAAAAACATTGATACAATAATATAAAAGATGTAAAATGATGAATTAATAATTTTATGGAAAAATCACAAACTTTGAAATGGTTGGGAAGCATGACTAAAATTATTTTTACTGCAGATAATTGATCAAATTATTTGAGCTTCCTCGGCTTCAAAATTCTTAGGTACTTTGTAATCATTACATCATATTCTGAGGGTGGTTATATATAGTTAGATGTAAAGAAATAGACCTGACATTGGGAGGTGCTAATGAAGGTCAGTTTTTTTTTTTTTTTAGCTATAAGAATATTTGAAAGTTTATTTTATTTTTTTATTGATGCTTTGTGTATTTCATACATCATTTTCCAATTCAGTTCAGGCATATATCCCCTTCCCTTCCCCCCACCCCACCCCTACCCATCCCAGATCATACATTCTGCCGTAACTTTTCTGCATCTTTCTCTGTTTTTTTGTTTTGTTTTGTTTTCATTTTTTTTAACAATAAGTGATAATTTGTGAGTACAAGCATCCTTCATGTAAAACCAATTTGCAAGCAGTTGTGCCCAAACCCACACAGCTCATGGGTCCCACCATCCAGCAGGGGGGGCTTGTATGTTCAATCAAGTTGATCAAATGAGTGTCCAGTCTATATTGTTGTAGTTTCACCATTCACCCCAATTGCAGCCTTTACATTCTACCGCACCCCCTCTTGGCATAAACAAATGATCTCTATAATTTTGCTGTCATATAATATCACCTTGTAGCAATCTCTTTCACCTATAGGATAATTTAATTTAAAAATAAAGTCTGTTTCCCAAGTTAATCACATACAGTAACCCAAAACAGCATAGGTGAATTTGATGAAATCTGTGCCTTGATTGCACCCTATAGGTATGTAGAATACAACTGCTTTTTTGAGACTCATGCATCAAAAATAAAAACCTAAAATAAAAAAGGGGGATACAGATAGATATGAAAACTTCTTGTCAAAAAACTTGCAATCAAAATTTTTTTCTTCTTACAGACAGGAAGAGGCATATACACTATCCCTTGGTTCCATGGAGGAAATGTTACATTTTATATCAGCTTAGAAAGATGGAGTCTATTAGAACATATTCAGTGCTTACTTTAGTTTATATATTTTTAGCCCTTGCCTCCCTGGAAATAGCTATGCAGACCAAGCTGGCCTTAATCTCACAAACATTTGCTTTCCATTTGCCTCTTGGGTCCTGGGGTTAAAGCCTTGAGCCATTATGCCAGACTACTTTATTCTTCTTGTCATATTTCAATTACTTAATAGTAAATAAGAAAAGAATTTACTCAGATTCAGATATCTATTACTATATTATACTTCACCTACCATCATTTGAACACCAGAAAGAGGAACATAAGTTTAAATAGATGTTAATTTTTTTACTGACAAATTCTCACCGAGGAGATTTAAAACAACCATTACAACTCTAATGTAGTGTGAAGTTAATATGATATAGAACATAATGTCGGGCTGGAGAGATGGCCTAGCGGTTAAGAGAGCTGACCGCTCTTGCAGAGAACCCGGGTTCGATCCCCAGCACCCACATGGCGGCTGAGAACCATCTGAAACTCCAACTCCAGGAGAACTCCAGCTCCAGGGGAATCCGACGCCCACTTCTGACCTCCGCGGCATTGCACGACACGGATGCACAGACTTGCATGCAGACAATACATTCGTACACATACAGAAATAAATAAAATTAATAAAAAAAGAACATAATGTCAATGTCTTATTACACTATGGAGAAGAGGAAGGACAGAGCTAGATTTGGCCAAGTTGACATAGGTGTAATAGTTAATATGTCAACTTGACCATATCTAGCTTCTCCTAGGAGGAAATCCTTTGGACAAATCTGTGAAGAATTATTTACATTAGTTAACCTCCCAATATGCCTGTGAGGAATTATACAAATTAAGTTCAATGATATGGGAAGAGGGACCTTCCTTGGGCAGAACCATTCCATAGGTAGGGTCCTGAATAAAAGAGACAGCAACTTGAGCACTGGCTTTTGTAACTCCCTGCTTCCTAACTGGCTGCAATGTGAGCGACCTTCTCAAGCCTTCTTTCCAGCACTTCCCTGCTAGGATAGGTTATACCTTTGAAATGTCAGCCCAAAATAACCCCATTTTTAACTAAACTGCTTTTTCAGTGTATTTTATCACCGTAGTAGAAAAAGTAGCTAATATTTCAGAGAATCCTTACCATAATACTAAAATATTTACCTGGATAATCTAACATAGGAATACATTTTATAGGAATTCAGGTTTAGAATAGATTTCAGCTAAGCTAAGGTTAATTCTCAATACCTAATCACCTAGAAAGTTTCCTGATACTAATGTTTCAAGGACTTATTTTTCTTCATTATTTCAAAGAGAAAATGAGCAGAAGAACCTTAGGTGACTAACCTTGTGACCTTCAGGACCTTTGGGGCCAATATGTGGCTAAACTTCATTCCTTGTAAACTACCTCATTGCATTTGAGACATGTTAACAATTTCCTCATTTGCTAATTGTTTTAGGCAACTTTTACTCTGTACTACTTAAAATCAGGTTAGATAAACAATTCTGTGTAGCTTTTCATTTTTCTAAGTTACAGAGATTTTTTTCAAGAAAAGAAATAATGATTTGTCCCCGCAAAGGCATCAGAGTCTGATGTTTATATTTATTATTGTTTCAAATATGATTGATGATTCTCTGGGGGCCTGTGAAACACTAATACAATGCCTAACACTCTGATAGGGAAGTTTAAATGTCAATTCATTAGCATAAAAATGGATCTAACTTTATATTCTTATAAATACTTCTGATAAATTTTAAGGACCCTTCCTTAGCATAGCAGCACATCCGTAGCTCTGAAAGCAGTTAATAATTCATTGGATACTTGGCTGAATAAAAACTGCAACAAAGGCATTTGATATATTGAAGAGTAATTTGTCTAACAAAAGGAAACATCTAATCAGTTCAGTGTTTTTTGAGAAATGAGAATGGAAGTCCAGCAAACAAGGAAGACATGGTTTATATTTTTTTACTAGGTAAAAATTCACAAATTCTTCTAAATCATAATTATTTGAGAACTAACACGATTGCTTAGTCACACATGCACAGATTACTTGAAGAATATCTGTGTTGCAAAGTGTCAGCTCAATGGGCCAATAATTTCTAAAGGACTTTTGTACAGTATGTTAACAATATGTTATAAAATATATTTGAAAACTATGCAGAGTAGAAAAGAACATTTTAAATGTTCTTTCACACCCCACTGCAGAGATACATGCACGGCCATATTTATTTCAGCTCTCTTCACAATATCAAGGAGCTGGAACCAACCCAAATGCCCCTCAACGATGAGTGGATAGAGAAAATGTGGTACAGCTACACAATGGAGTTGTATGCAGCAGTAAAGAAAGACGACATCATGAGCTTTGCAGGAAAATGGCTGGAGCTAGAGAACATCATGCTGAGTGAAGTAACACAGTCCCAGAAAAACAAACGACTAATGGTATTCCTCATCTGTGGATGCTAGTGCCAATTACCTAGTTGTAAGGATTTCCTGTGCACGGCCCCTTGAGCTTTTGTCCAAAGCAGTTGGGAGTGATGCATATTGGAAACAACAACAACAACAAAAACAACAACAACAACAGAAAGGACTGCATCAAAGAACTGACTGAAACAGTGAACTTCTGCTCAGAACAGTCAACTTCCACATGGAGAATATTGAGAAAGACTGAGAAAGAAATGAAAAGCATGTTTGGCAGAATGCATGAGCTCTGGTGGGGTGGGGGGATACAGGGGAAAATGTTCTTTCACAAAAATACTGTGTGTGAAGTTGTGGATATTTCAATTACCTATATATCACAAAAGACATTATATGCCATAAATAATCACTATTTGACAAAAAATGAATAATAAATACTAGCTGAACATATGAGCGGCTCAAGGTTCATTGACTAAAATGATCTGAAAAACCAACATCGTATTCTTGAAAGCACTTTAAAAGTAAGTCACTAGTGCCTATAGTTCTCAAGCGCTGTGATCCAGAAATTTTCTTTTGCTTAAATATTTGAAAGTTACTTTATCTTGAATCGAAACTTGGGAAAATGAACTCTATGTAGCTAACAAAATTCTATTCTATGTAACCTATACTCACAAAGTAGGCAGATGAAGATTTCAAGTTGAATTCCATTAATGAGGATGCTTTTGGAGTATTACAAGTTCAGGGCATAAATGCTTATTTACTAAAATGATAGCTGAGTCGGGCTGGAGAGAAGGCCTAGTAGTTAAGAGCCCCAACTGCTCTTGCAGAGGACCCGGGTTAGATTCCCAGCACCCACATGACAGCTGAGAACTGTCTTTAACTCCAGTTCAAGGGGAATCTGACACCCTCTTCTAATCTCAGTGGCATTGCACAACACAGGTGCACAAACCTACATGCAGACAGTACATTCATACACATAAAAAATAAATAAAAATTAAAAAATGATAGCTGAGTAATTACGTATGAAAACTAAATGTTAGTAATAAAAAGTTTCCAATGTATTTATTTATTATTGTGTATATATGTGTGCTTTCTGTGTATGTGTGTGTGTGTGTGTGTGTGTGTGTGTGTGTGTATGATAGTAGTGCATGCAGGAGCACATGTATAGAGGTCAGAGGACAACTTGTGGAGTATGTTCTACCTTTACAGGGGCTCCAGGGTTCAGGTCACAGGGCTTTCAGGGGAAATATCTTTATCCTTTTATCAGTTCTGCCAATCTGCCCATGTATTCTTATACTACTAACTTCAAAGGTTTGACATGCAAACACATTGCTTATGCATACCTCTTTCTATTTGGGTTAGTCCTTCATAGAGACTCCTTGAATTCTCCTTCGTCTGGTGAGTTAGAAAATAAACTCCTCCTGAGAGCATAGGTTTGGTGAATGTTTTGATTAGGAACTTCCAAATTACTAATTAACCCTCCCCATCCCCCCCCACCAAAAAAAGAGATTGAAAAGCAGAAGTGCCTATTTTTCATAGTAGCATGTATGTCACTTTTTCTCCGTTTATGAAACCTGTCACATTACATACAGAACCAGCTATGCACAGTGAGCTGGGAAAAGAAATCATGAGAGAGAAAAAGAAAAATATAAAAGTCTTCTGCATAATTAGGAAACCATATGTTTTCTCTCTGCCCTTTTTTTTCTTCTACTTGAAAATATTCTCTTGAGTTCAATTATACTCACCTAAGCTCACAGCACGCTGACTCTGTAGAACATTTATTAAAAGAGAATGAACTTCATCTGCCTCTAACAGCACTGAAAGATGAAAAAGTTAGCCAAGAATAAAAGTAAAGAATATTCATGTTTAATTAAACATATTATTTGTAAATTTTTATATAAGACTCAAAACATTGTCATAAAAATAATCTCATATTAAATCCTGAATTCAAATAGTGCTACCACATATAATATATCAGAATTTTGATACACAAATATTGAAGAAAAATGATTTTAATGTTAAAAATGAGATCCTGTAAATGATATCATAATTAAAAATCTAGAACACTGTTACCAATAAAAATAATTTGACATGAAGCAAATGTTTTAAATCACTTCAAAATTAACTGGTAATTATGATTATATATATATGGATTTCAAAACAAACTGGTAATTATGATTATATATATGGAGAGAGAAAGAGAGAGAGAGAGAGAGAGAGAGAGAGAGAGAGGGGTAATTCATTTTACTTTTTATCTGTTTTTCCCTACTAGGTGCTTAGTGCACCTATGTAGCAGTTACCCCCACACTTCACTCCTTCAGTGTGAGAGAACTTTCATTTCACTGAAGTCCTCTTCTTGCAGTCCTATCTTTTGATGCATTGCAGTCTGCATTTCTCAGATTACTTCCTTTCCTTTTCCTCAGTTGCTTAGTCATTAAGTCATTCCTGTAAATTACACTAATGTAACATTACTGGGACTTTCTTACAGTCTCTTCAGGTTTTGCTCAGTGATTCTTGAGCCTTTTCTTACCTGCCTTAAACATAACAGTATCAGTGAAATTTTCCATCCCATCACCTACAGGCTTATATAATGTTGATAATCTTCACAGTGAGTACTTGTTTCTCACTGTGTGTCACTCAGTTTTGTCTCTGGGCAAGTATTGTCTCAACTTTGTAGCCCCCAACTACTCACCCCGTCCGTGCCCCACATGCTTTATTTCCTTCCCCTCCTGCATAAAAACCATTGACCACTGGGGCTTGAGAGATAGCCTAGCCTATCGTTTAAGAGCACCGACTGCTCTTGCAGAGGACCCGGGTTCGATCCCCAGCACCGACATGGCGGCTGAGAACCGTCCGTAACTCCAATTCCAGGAGAACTCCAGTTTCAGGGGAATCTGACACCCTCTTCTGACCTCCAAGGCATTGCACAACACGGGTGTACAAACCTGCATGCAGACAGTACATTCATACACATAGAAAATAAATAAATAAAATTAAAAAAAATATTGACCACAATACTCTTTACTCCTATTACTTCAAGCTGCACAAAAATTATGTCTGTTCTTCAAAGCAGATCAGATGCTATTCCTTTTTTGGAAGATTTCCCAATTCATCCCCTCTATACCTGCATTCATTTTTACAGGGAATTAAGGAAAATTAAGTGGTAGACTCTGGTAAACCTGTCAGTTGCTGTTGTCATGAAATGCCATGGTCATCATGAATATAAATCTTATTCTTGTAATTTCTTTTTCTAGAAAAGACATATTTCTGGTATATCCTGTTAGGTCTGGTTCTCCCAAACATCTGCAATGTATGACTGGGCAATCACAGAACACTCAGGGATTTTCTACTCCCTTAAGAAACTACCAATCAGTGACCTCACTTTCTCTTTGTCTGCTATCCCCAGGAAGACTCTTTTTTTTTCTGGATGGTGGGGCTGTAGGTGTTTGGGCACAACAGCCTGCAGATAGGTTTTGCATGAAGGATGCTTGTACTCATGGATATCACTTATAGCTAAAAATGAAAAAAAAAAAAAACTGAGGAAAGATGCAGGACAGTTATGGCAGATGCATGATCTGGGATGGGGTGGGGGTGGGGGGGGGAGGGAAGGGAAATAAGCCTGAACTGAATTGGCAAAATGTATGAAATGCACAAGCACAATAAAAAACTAATTTAAAAAAAAAAAAAGTGGAACACCAAAAAAAAAAAAAAAAAAAAGAAACTACCAATCTGTGACCTCACTTTCTCTTTGTCTGCTTATCCCCAGGAAGACTCTTTTTTTTTTTTTTTTTTACATTTTTTGATGTTTTATGTATTTCATACATCATTTTTATTTCTGTTCATTCATATTTCCCTATCCCATTCCCCCACCCCACTCCATCCCATCCCAGATCATGCATTCTGCCATAATTTTCCTGCTCTTTCTTCAGTCTTTTTCTATGCTTAGGAATTCACATTTTTCTCCATTAATTTCATACTATACTAAAATATGGATAGATACTCTCTACCCATATTCAGTAAATACAGATTCTGAAAATAATTTGTGGTACATTCTAGAGTCCATTGAGAGATACACATTATAACAACATAGTTGCTTTCAGATAAACAAAAATATAACCATACTGTCATTCAGCTTGCCTTTTGTCTGGGGGATTTGGTGTTAGTATCCACAAATGAGGGAAACCATTCTCTGGGACTGTCACCGCACTCAGCATAATGGCTCTGAGCTCCATCCATTTACCTGCCAAAGTTCATAATGCCATCCTTCTTTAACCACGAAAGTACTCCATTGTGTAGATGTACCACATTTTTGTCATCCACTCATCTGTTGAGGGGCATATGGGTTGGTTCCAGCTCTTCGCTATTATGAAGAGAGCTGCATTAAACATTGATGTGCATATATCTTTGCAGTAGCCATGAGTCTTTGGGGTATATACCCAGGAGTGGTATGATTGGGTCAGGTGGTAAGCCCATCCCGAGTCTTTTAAGGGTTCTCCACGCTGCTTTCCATAGCTGTCGTACAAGTTTACATTCCACGAGCAGTGGATGAGATGTTCCCCTTTCCCCACAAACCCCTCCAGCATCTGTTGCTTTTGTTTGTCTTGATCTTAGCTAGCTGTACTGGAGTGAGATGATATCTGAGAGTGGTTTTAATTTGCATTTCTTAATTATTAATGATGATGAACAATTTTTAAGATGTTTCTCAGCCATCTTTAATTCCTCACTGGTGAAGACACTGTTCATCTCTTTACTTCATCTTTTGAGTAGGTCATTTGTCTTCTTACTTATTTGTTTTTTTGAGTAGTCTATATATCTTGACGTTAATCTCTGTCGATGTGTCACTGCCAAAGATTTCTTCCCACATGTGGGTTTTCTTCACTCCTTGATTGTTTCTTTTTGCTGTACAGAAGATTTTGATTTTTATGAGGTCCCACTTGTCAACCTTGATCTTACGTCCCATGTGGCGCTTTCTGGTTTAGAAAGTCTCCTCCTGCCGGGCGTGGTGGTGCACGCCTTTAATCCTAGCACTTGGGAGGTAGAGGCAGTGGATCTTTGTGAGTTCAAGTCAAGACCAGCCTGGTCACAAGTGAGTTCCAGTGGCAGCTGGTGCTACAGGGAAGACCCTGCTCGGAAAAAAAAAAAAAAAAAAAAAAAAAAAAAGTCTCCTCCTACGCCTATGTCTTGTAACTTGTTACCAACTTTTTCTTTTATCACCTTCAGGGTTTCAGGCTTCATGTTGAGATCTTTGATCCACTTGGAGTTTATTTTCCTACAGGGTGAGAGGTATGGGCTTAATTTTGTTCTTCTAGAGATGGTGATCCAATTTTGCCAGCACCATTTGCTGAAGATGCTATCCTTCCTCTACTGAGGGTTTTTTGCCCCTTTGTCAAATATGAGGTGGCTGAAATTGTATGAGCTCAAGTTTGGATCTTCAATTTTGTTCCACTGGTCAACTGGTCTGTTTTGTGCCAGCACCAGGCTGTCCCTATGACTATGGTCCTGTAATATAGTTTGAAGTTTGTTAGAGTAATCCTCCCCTGTATTGCATTTTTCACTCAGGGTTGCTTTAGCTATTTGGGGTCTTTTGTTTTTTCATATTAATTTAACGATTTTTTTTTCCAAGTCTGTGAAGAAGCTCATAGGGATTTTGAATGGGTTTGCGTTGAATCTGTATATCAGTTTGAGTAAAATGGAAATTTTTACTATATTAATTTTCCCGATCCATGAGCATGGAAAGTCCTTCCATCTTTTGATGTCATTTTCAATCTCCTTCTTCAGGGGTTTAAAATTTTTGTTGTAGAGATTTTTGGCATTTTTGGTTAGGTTTGTTCCCAGGTATATTATTATTTTGAGTCTATTGTGAAAAGGTCTCCTTGTATTCTTTGGGCACCCCTGTGCCCCGTAGAGGCCTGGTATCATACCTGACACTCCAACCTCCCAGCCCCAGCGTACTATGGGGGCTGAGCTACCACAAGACCAGTGTGCACCCTGCTGGGTGAGCAAACTTCACTAGTGTCCTGCAGAACACCCCAGGAAGACTCTTAAAAGGCCTGGCTACATACCATTTGGTGCTGGGTGCTCTTCTCCATGTTAGAGCCCAGTCCCTGCTATCCCAGAATTAAACTTGCACCAGAGTGCCTGGTGTTTTCCTTTCATTTTTTGGGTTGAACAGACACAAACCAAACATATGCTACTTTAAATATTCTATAGTTTAACATTTAAACAATATCTTGGCTACTAATGACTTCAAGTTCTTCTAGGAACTTGAAATTTATGCATTAGTAGAGACTTTCTAACATATGTATTTTTTATCTGTCCTGAATAGCCTAGCAGCCTAATGCACTGCTAATAAATGTAGTGCCACAAATACTTTCTAATTATTTGATTGTATTATGAAAAAAATTAAAGTAGCTACATCTGTAATTTTCCATAGCTTACAGTGATTTAATAAATCCCTGAGTGTTCACCTAGCAAGCAATAACCCCTACTCATACTAATTAATGCAAGCAACCACAAAGGTAGTTAAGCATAATGAGGTAAAAAGATATGAGTAGAAAGGAGCTTTTGGGGCAGCAGAAGTGTTTCAGCACAAGAAAGAAGGGGTAGGAGAGAGTATAAAAGGGGGTGAAATGCTCCAGACTTGTACATGCATGCATAAATGTTTAAAGAATTAAACATATCAACAATTATATTAATCGACCAATCAAATGTAATGACTGGAAAAAATAGTCAAAATACGTAATGATATTTTCCTTTCTGAATTCGTCTGCATACACCACACACAAAATTGCAGATAGAGCAGTTATATGATGAGACTAAGAATGCACTGGGCTTTTATATACCTATATACATGCAAAGAATGTTTACTAAATTACCCCCAAAATATTAAAGCAAATTAATCTTATTTTAAAATAAACCAGTAAAAAATATTGAGCATATTTAAGAAGGCAGGTCAACATAACCATGCCAATGAGATTTTATCTCTCAGGAAATAATTTTCCTAGAAAATATTTCTAATAACCCCCAAGGGTAAAATTCAAAAATGGGAAAACAGTAATTTTTCTTAATATAAAGTAATCTGCATTTTGCAAAATTGATTATTGTAGAGAGAAATGGAAAAGGAAGAAAAGAATATTACAGCACTCCCCTTCTCCAGGGACAGGTTATAAAATGGAAGATCATGGCAGATGCTTTCAGCTATGTAGTTAGCTAGGGCTATGATGCAAATAATTGGTACTGCCATTATCTTTGAAACCAGATGTCTGATGTCCCTACCAGAGACAACAAGAAAATAATGGTGATGGTATAGATGATTTTCAAACCTATCTCCGTGTTACAACTTAATATTGATTTAAATCTGCACAACTGCCGACAGGCATGCCAAAATATTGAGACCAGAAGAACATCCCCCCCAAATTCCATAGGAATATCATTTACAATTAAGACATAATTTATTATTAGCAATAGCTTTTAATGTCACAATATGTTAATAAGTTTACAGAAATAGGAACAGGGAAACAGGAGTCTCTTCGGAAAAACTGTGGGCTGATTCCAGCTTTAAAAACTGTTCAATTAATTACATGACATGTTTATCCAACATTTTTTCTGTAGAGATAGGGTAGATCCTGGCACTATGTTTGTGACTCTGATTTTCTGGCTAGTCTCACACACACTAAAGAAAAATCAAAGTAAGATTTCGAGTTGGGTTTCATCAAGGGCTGAATTTAGTTTGGAAATGACACATTTTCTAGGTAGAATGTTAACTAGTCAGAATGCAACAGGACATATTTTCCTGAGAAAGAAGACAGTGTTTCAGTGACATAAAGGTCCTGGGAAATGCTTGACAGAAAAACTGCCTTCAAATAAAGTAAAATGGAAAGACTTGCTTTGTAGTTAGCAGATAATAAATAAGCTGGTTTGTTTTGTATGCTTTCAGGGATTTTCCTGGGTTTGTCTATTCACATATCCAGTTGTGCTATTTGTGTTTGTTTTTAAAAATGATGGTATTTTAAATATAGTAAGATTCAAATGATAACAATGAAAGCAAGTTACTGGCCCAAGTAACACAAAAACAACTGTTCTTTCTTTTGCTTTCTAGACAAAGGTGCTATATGTAATAGATTATTTGCCTTGGCTCACAGTGGCATAGAAAATACTGAGTCTGTCCCCTGAAGGCTTCTGTTGATAACATTGGACACCACACACTGGGACGACCCCAATGCCCAGATACAGACAGACCTTCAGTGTGCTAATAAATTTAATTACCTAATTACAATGTCAGATAATTCATGAATTTATAGTGTAACATAGTTATGGTAATATTTCTCTTTATTCCTGAAATATTACATTAATAAGAATATCTAAACTCATATATGTTTAGATATTCATTGTTTTATGTTACGTTAATAAGTGAATACAGTCCCTAGGCTGGTGGCACAAGCCTTTAAATCCCCACATGCAGGAGGCAGAGGTAGTGGATACTTGTAGGTTTGAGTAAGTTGGAGACCAATCTGGTCTACTGGGGGTGCAGGAAGACCCTGTCTCAAAAAAAAAAAAAAATCCAAGGAAACAAACAACCCCTCAAATTTGGATACAACATCTTATACAGAGAGCTTTTCTCATTCTTTTCATAATCTCTGAGGAATAATATTCTCAACCTACTATTCCTGGTATCTTTGTTCAGAATTTATATCATGAACATTAAGCTATCAGAATATGAATAAAACATATCCTTACAAGGAACAAATGAGTGCTCAGATGCCTGGGTCTGGTGTGGTGACTCAGCATAGAAGGACAATGGTGGCCAAACCTGAAGACCTGGGTTCGATCCCTGGGACTCAGGGTAGAAGGAGAGAACTGACTCCTTCAAGTTGTCCTCTGACATCCATGCTGGTGCTGGGGCATGCATGTGTGCGCACACACACACACACACACACACACACACACACACCAAATTCATAAATGACACATACACACAAAGAAAAGTAATATGATTTTAAAAATCTAATACATGTTTTTAAATTGTTATATATAATTACAAAAATGTATTAAAATATAAAATATATAAGAAGCCTTGATTATCTATAGCACTCATCTAAGTGCTCTCACTGAGAGACCATCACTACTTACCACATTTTATAGATTAGAGATAGCTCTATTACATTATTATGCAAATAAATTAACATCCTCACCCCATCACTGCATTGTGAACCAGCAGGTACAACAGGAAAATGTACAACAGTCAAGGAGGATCTCACATCTTCCTCTCACCTTCCTGTGCACTGCATAAGGTGGTACTCTTGACTAAAACAAAGACAATCACATACACATAAAAGAAAAATAGATAAGCAAATAAGCGATGGAAAATATCTAAAAGAAGGTCGGTGGACTACATACTCAAGCATGAATATGAAAAATATTAACTTTCCCTACTGAATGAGAAGCTGGGAGTAAATAAATAAATGCCAATTGCATCTGGACCTGTAATGAAATGCTATTCTGTTTTCTAGCCTTCGGCCATCCTTATATAAAGCCTTCCATCTCAAAGGAAAGCAAAATAAACAATAGGGCATTTTATTTTTTATTTTATTTTTTGTATATTACATAATTTTTAGGGGCTGGAGACATAGCTTAGCGGTTAAGAGCACCGACTGCTCTTGCAGAGGACCCAGGTTCGACCCCAGCACCCACGTGGGGGCTAAGAACTGTCTGTAACTCCAATTCCAGGAGAACCCCAGTCCCAGGAGAATCTGACACCCTCTTCTGACCTCTACGGCATTATGCGACATGGGTACACAGACCTGCATGCAGACAGTACATTCATACACATACAGAAATAAATAAAATAATAATAAAAATATATATTACATATTTTTAATTGATATTGAAGTTTTGTGCATTTCATACATCATTTCTCAGTCCAGTTTAGACTCATTTCCCTTTCCATGCTTCCCACCCCACCAGAGTTCATGCATTCTGCCATACATGCCATGTATCTTTTTTGGAGACTTTTTAAAGTTTTTCAAAGCAGAGGATTACTGTATTTGGGAGAACTTTCCTGTTTCAGTCAGTTCTTTGTCTCATTTCTTTGTTGTCCTTGTTTCCTCCAATTTGTATTGCTTCAATACATGCATATATTTATGTCACACCTATACTAAAATTACGTCATCTGAAAATAAACCTTATGTTATTTCCATATCATATCTCAGAATTCACATTTTTCCTTTTTTTAAATTTATATTACTCTAAAATATGTCTACTTATCCTCCACCGATATACCAAGATTACAAAGTCTGAAAATAAGTGGTAGGTTAATTCTAGAGCATGTTAAAGGATTCACATTATAAGAGTACAGTTGCTTTCAGAAAAAGAGGTATGTAACATTGAGGTTGCCCAGATTGCCTTACAACTAGGTGCCTTAAGGAGCTTTCCTGCAAGAGGGACTGTTTCATCTTCCCTCAAAACATTCTGCTGTTGACTTCCTTCAGACATCCTGCAGTTGACCTCCCTTCACACATCCTGCAGTTGACCTCCCTTCACACATCCTGCAGCTGACCTCCCTTCAGATATCCTGCAGTTGACCTCCCTTCAGAAATCCTGCAGTTGGACTCCCTTCAGACATCCTGCAGTTGACCTCCCTTCAGAAATCCTGCAGTTGGGCTCCCTTCAGACATCCTGCAGTTGACCTCCCTTCAGACATCCTGCAGTTGACCTCCCTTCAGACATCCTGCAGTTGACCTCCCTTTAGATATCCTGCAGTTGACCTCCCTTCAGACATGCTGCAGTTGGGCTCCCTTCAGACATCCTGCTGTTGACCTCCCTTCAGACTTCTTGCAGTTGACCTCCCTCAGACATCCTGCAGTTGACCTCCCTTCAGACATCCTGCAGTTGACCTCCCTTCAGATATCCTGCAGTTGACTTCCCTTCAGACATCCTGTAGTTGACCTCCCTTCAGACATCCTGCTGTTGGGCTCCCTTCAGACATCCTGCAGTTGACCTCCCTTCAGACAATCTGCAGTTGACCTCCCTTCAGACATCCTGCAGTTGACCTCCCTTTAGATATCCTGCAGTTGACCTCCCTTCAGACATGCTGCAGTTGGGCTCCCTTCAGACATCCTGCTGTTGACCTCCCTTCAGACTTCTTGCAGTTGACCTCCCTCAGACATCCTGCAGTTGACCTCCCTTCAGACATCCTGCAGTTGACCTCCCTTCAGATATCCTGCAGTTGACTTCCCTTCAGACATCCTGTAGTTGACCTCCCTTCAGACATCCTGCTGTTGGGCTCCCTTCAGACATCCTGCAGTTGACCTCCCTTCAGACAATATCCTTTTGGCCTCCCTTCAGACATCCTGTGGTTGACCTTCTTGAAAGGGAACAAGCAGGGAAGCTCCCTAAGGCACCTATTATAAGGCAAACTGAGTAATGTCAATGTTATATTCCCTCTTGCAGGGAAGCTCCTTAAGGTCAGTAAGTAAACAACTCAATAGTTTCAGGCTGTCCCTCAAATTGACTCGGTTCTCTAGACCTCTGCCTCCCCAGGGAAGAACTTTGGTGACATACTTGACTTTTAGCCATTCCTTCTGCTTAAAGTAAGCCATCATCCATACTCCTGTAAGCAGCCCCAGTATAACTGATTAGTTTACAAAATTGGATTTGGGAGGTATCCTTATTTTGGTCTGTATTTCCCTACCTTGGGTAAATATATGTTTGTTCACGTACCCGCAGAAATAATGTCACACAGCACACTCAGATATGTGTCTTAGACTCATTGTACAATCACTCAATCATCTGTCTCAAACATGTGTACGAGTTGTCACAAGCCTATAAAGCATTATGATAACTTGTCTTAAATGTATTTAAGTATAAAAACTGTCAGCAGCTTTGTCACATGGGGAATACATTTCTCAGGAGTCTTCAAGAACTGAAGTAGTTAATTTGATTTTAAAAAATCCGTTCTGAGTATTTTAGTGTATATATCCTCCTTCAACTCCCAAACCACCAAATATATAATCTCAAACCCTTTCCCCGCAAGATATGAACATATAAGTTTGTAAAACTATGGTGATGCTTTAGTTTCTCCAATTAGGGAACATCTTGATTCTAATAAATGTTAGAAGAGAAAAGCATTGCCAGTTGGATATTTTCCAAACTCATTTATACTCAATTAAGAACTTTATTTTTAATCTGCAGAACCATTCAAATCAGTAATTAGAAAGCAGAGTTGGAAAAAAAAAAAAGCCCAATTGCATAGCGCTATGAGAATAACAAGAAAGGAATGAAACATTTCTTTTTTTCCAGCTGGGTTTTATCTCCTCTTGCCCACATTAAAATATACTGAACAGAAATGAGCCATCAGTGTCTGGTAATATGTGTGCCATTGCAACACTTACAATAAGAAAAACAATTATTGTTTACCACTATGAAACACTAACAAAGGTTTATTATATATAAAAAGCATATGCAAAATCTCCTTATGTATATTATTCTCAATCTTATTTTGTCCATACAGAAAATAATAAAATCTCTTGGTGTAATTGTCACCTCAGAAGAGGCAGAAACAATTTCAGAGTGGGGGCTGGGGAGATTGTTCAATTGGTAAAACACCTCGCACATAAGCATGAAGACATGCACTCAGATCCCTAGGAGCCATGTTAAAAGTCAAATGTGCCAGAAAACTTCTTTAATTCTAATGTTGAGGAGAAACAGAGAGAAAGATCCGTGGAGTAGCATGGATAGTCACTCTAGCCAATCTGTGAACTCCAGGTTCAAAGAGGCATTCTGTCTCAAAAACAGAGAGGAATACAAGACACTCGATGTTGACCTCTAGTTTCTACATGCTTGCCAATGCACACATCACTGTGTGTGTGTGTGTATATATATATATGTGTGTGTGTATGTATGTATATATTATATTACATATGGTATATATTATATAATATATGATATCATGCATATTATATATTACACACAAAGACACACACACAGGCACACACACACACACACACACACACAAAGAGAAGTTGTCACAGTGAAGAAAAGCTCTCCAACCCCCCAATCCTTGCAATAGTATGCACCCATAGCTGGTACCATTATATTCGTTGTAATTTAATTTACATATAATACTCTGAAATTTTTTCAAATTGTCTAAGTCTCACAGGCAAGTTTCTGCAAACTCTGTTTTTTTTTTTTTTTTTTTTTTTTTGGATGTTTTTGAGACAGGGTCTCCCTTTTCTGAGTCCCAGCTGGCCTGGAGCTCACTCTGTAGACCAGGCTGTTCTTGAACTCACAGAGATCCACCTGCCTCTGCCTCCCAAGTGCTAGGATTAAGGGCATGTGCCACGACGCCCTGCTGCAAACTCTCATATTAATAGAAAGATATTAACAAAAGGCTTTTTTCCCAAAGCAAAAAATTGGGAGCCTGCTCAATTAATTGTAGTTCAGCAGTCTTTTGCAACAAGCATAATGCATGAGAAAATATCCTTTGTTGTTAAAGAACAAGAACCAAATAAGGAAATTCTCTGTCTACTGACCATTAATGTCCTTGATTATCTAAAATTCTGTGGAAAAGAGGAAGTAGAATGATGCAAAAATGTCTTTCTCTTCTTCCCATACCAGAAATGCATGAAGCAAAACAGCTCCACAGACACTGTGAAGCCGTGAACAACAGGACAAAAACAATAGTGTTTCTTCTGTATTCAACCATGAATTTTGAAGACAATATATTTTAAAAAGTATTTCTGAGCCAGGTATGGTGGCACATACCTTTAATCCTGGAACTCAGGATGCAGAGGCAGGCAGATCAGTGTGAGATGGGGGCCAGCCTGTTTGGTGTACATAGCAAGTTCAACAGGCCATTGGAATAGCATGAGAATTTTCTAGTCAGAATCACCCTGCCATTACAAAGTACACTTCATCATACCAAGCCAAAACATAAATAAGCATCACATGTGCTCTGAATCGCTACAAAATTTACACTATTCTAATATTAACATCAATACTAAAGCTAAAGCCTGGCATATTAAGAAATAAAAGTGACACGGACATGGTGACAAATGCTTTAATCCCAACATTTGAAAGGCTGATCCCTGTGAGAGCTGTGAGATCGAGGAAAGCCTGTGATGTTTCACATAGTGATTTATAGGCCATCTAAGTGAGATAGTAAAAAAATTAAATAAAATAAAGTAAGCCAGGCATGGTGTCCCATGCTTTTAATCCCAGCACTCAGAAGGCAGAGGCAGGCCAGCCTGGTTACATAGTGAGGTCAGCTGAGGCTATAGGGAGACCCTGTCTCAAACACACACACACACACACACACACACTCACACACACACACACACACACAAGCATAAAATATAAACAATAATAAATAAGTAAATAAAATGAAAATGAAATATTAGGTTTTTCTTTGAGATGAATTTTACAGACTATTCTACTGTAGTTTAGAGATATCCTGCTTCTAAAATATTACACTATGTTCATGAGATAAAAGAGAAGCCAGAAACAAATCCAGAGGTTGTCCTTTCAGATGCCATTTTATATATTCTCTTTTTGTTGTTTTGTTTTTTACTTTTTCAGATAGAGTCTCCCTTTAGTCTCAACTGGCCTGGAACTAACTATGTAGACCAGGCTGGCCTTGAACTCACAGAGATCTGCCTGCCTCTGCCTTCCAAGTACTAGGATTAAAGGCGTGCACCACCATGCCCAGCTTTATTTTATATATTCTTAGGCCTAACTTCATCTTGTGATAAGTTTCATTTCTTTAAGTATTGTTTTCCCTAAGACATACAAAGAGAAAGTTAAGGATCAGTTTCTTTTTACTGGAAATCACGTTTGCCCTGAAAGCATGGCCCTTACTGCAGACTCTCACTTTTGTAAATAGCTTGGTTGCTCCATGCTATTTCTTGATTGGTATTAATTTTAATATTAATTCTGATTGGCTATTTACTTATAAAAAGCTGTGTAACCCATTTCTCAGTGCCTCACTCCTCCCTAGCTGAGTGGGGCCCACTTGTAAGCCATATGCTGTCCTTTAAATTCCACGTGGTCCTCCAAGTGGTCTGGTCTCTCCATTGTGACCCTGCAACAGTTCAGTGTTAGGCATTTAAGAAATGGGATTTCAAATATATGATCCTGATGTAAGCAAGTGCAGCCAGCAGTTCGGATAGTATTGATTTTCATATCCCATGTATCTTAAAAAATGTAATCCAAGCAAAAACAATTCCAGAAGCTTTATAAATGTGTTATTTTCATCTTACATTCTAAAAATCCTTTTTATTGAAAATACTTTTTGTGATTCAAATGTAAGAATTAATCAAATATACCTTTTAAATATAGGACAGTCTGTCAGAGTGTAACATGATCCGGTACTAAAGCTAGAGGTCTTACCTCTCTTGCGAGGGTTGTGTTTTATTGGGGCTCTGGATCAAGAACCTGAGTGAGCCATAGAGATTGTTTTTGTGTGTTTTCCACTAGAGGTTTTGATCAAAACTCCTTGGTTAGTTTGAGCATAAGGAAAGTTAAAAACATAAAGCCTTTTGTATCTGTAAAACCTTTTAGTACAGAGTCCAGTAAATTTTCACCTTTGTCCTCCGTTATGTGAAGGATTGTAGGACGGATTCCTTTGTTCCCTAGTTGTTCTGAGGAAGCGAAGTGTTCCATGGCTTTGATTGGGATGTAGGACATTCACCCAGGTAAGTCAGAGGCACTGTGGCTTCATCTCAGAACTTCAAACAGCACTGCCTACATTTCTGTCAGATATTTCCTCATGTGAAAGGTGCACGACTAGAATACAGTTGAAAAAGAGGCCTCAGTATGCTAACAAAGGTTCTTGAAAATCACCACAATTTACACAGGACCTCCAATAATGTTAACTGATTACAACTTCAATGATTGTGGAGAGGTTGGAGTGTTGCTGGTCCACAGTCTAGTAACAATTTATCTTGGTCTCTATTAGTCCACTAGTTTGCTATGTGTTACCTCTGTATGTGACTTAACATCTCTGTGACTATTTGGCAGATCCCTTGGAATGTACAAATACAGCAGTAGCTTCAGCCAACCAAAAGGCTAAGAATGTGGCCAGATAGCATCTGAGTCCTTTCACTGAGATTTCCCTACTTTCCCAGAACCTACCTACCTGATATTTTCACCAATTTAATTAAAAGTGTCATGATTTAGATATTTTCTTTGTTCTGCTAGTATAAAAAATTTCAGGTAACTATTACCCTGAAGATGGAATTTGCGGTCATCAGAAACTATCACCTCAGACCATCATCACTCATATTTGACTACAGATAAACTAGTTCTAATTGTCTTTGAGGTGAAAGTTGTTTTGACAGTTTGCTACAGTTCTATGGTATCTAATTAATTTCCTGCTTCATAAATGAGAGTGTGTACAAATTAATTCTAATATATCTATTGTTTCTGTATTTTTGTTTGATTAATAATTTTAATTCCATAAAACAAAAATTACCTTTATTTCGACTTTATATTAATAAATTGAAGTTTGTAGAGGATAAACAATGTGGTTTTTGTCCACTGCTACAAAAGGACAGCTTAAAGACTCAAATCCATGCACTCTGACTCTAGTGCCTATAGTTTGATAAATATTGAGAGGTATCTTGACATAGTCACCAATGAAATATTTATTTGACTCCATTACCAAATATCCTTGGATAGTTCCTCTTGGAAATATATATGTTAAACTCTATGGGTCTTCTTCAAGGGAGTCATGTTAGATAGGCCGATGAGACTCCGGTTGATGAGTTCACACCAAGAGACATCTGGGCACACAAACAATTCTATAGATGTTTACATATATGATAGAAAACATGAAATCTGGGAAGCAATGGAATAGGTGCTGATAAGGGAGGTATGAAATGCACAGAAGTTCAATAAATATATACTGTATACAAAGAAAAACCAGCAAAACTTAAAAAATGTATATGGGGAAAACAAATTATTTTTATTGTTGAAGAAAATTTATGAACAGTAGCAAAGGTACATCATAAATGACCTATATAAGGTTTATCAATAATTAAAACATGAAGTTGCCCCCCTCGCACTGAATGTTCTTCTGTCACATTAAAGATCATGAATTCCTAAGCATAAAAAAAGACTGAAAGATGCAGGACAGTTATTGCAGAATGCATGATCTGGGGTAGGGCGGGTTGGGGTGGGAGGGAAGGGAAAGGGGAATATGCCTGAACTGAATTGAAAAATGATGTCTGAAATACACAAAACATCAATAAATAAAAGATCACCAGTAGCAAGGGTCTGGGCTCTTAGGGATGAATGTGGTGTCCTTGTTACCATTCTCTATTTGGTACCATTGAGTCAGTTTGTTTCTACTTGTTCTCAAATGTGTGTTGTGGCCCTACCGGCAGAAGGGCTTTGCTTTCAGCAACTTCTTCGATTTTCTTAGATGGAATGTATGCCATGCAAAAGCTTCCCTGTCCTGGAGCAGACGTTGCAGTTACTCCCCTTTACTCTTATATCTGTTTTATTCTTTGCATTTTCCATATATGAATGAGTTGTGGTCACCTAGTAATTTCTAGTAGGCAAGTTAACCCTAACATTTTCTTTGTCTGTGTTCATACTTTGGATAATGTATTCGTCTATTTTAGTTTGAATGTCCTATTCTTGTTCTTATTGTATATATTCAAATTTGCCTTATGTTCAATAATTAATATCATTATTGATCCTAAAAAGAGTTCACAGTCTTATGTGACACTCCCTGCTCACATTTGAGGAAGAGGTTCATTAAACATGTTGGTATTGTTTGGGCAACTTTCATTCATGCATAACGTTCATCCCTGAGGTCTTGTTGTAGGATTCTCTGATGCTAACCAAGTGTAAGTTAACCTTGGTCTGGGACTACGTTGACTACATCATTCTGTTTGACAAAAGAGATAAATAATCTCTTCTTTTCTTATTTTATCCCTTTTATTGCTCTCTCCAGCCCTAGATCTTTGAATAAAGTATCAAATATTGTATTGAATAAGACTGGAAAGAGTTGATATTCTATATTATTTTTAGCAAAATGGCTTCTGTTTTTACCCGTGTGGATTTTGTTAGCTAAGCTATTGTCATATATATCTTTCATTATGTTGAAGTAAAATTCTCCTATTCATAATTCCTTCAGGACTTTTAACACAAAGTATCTCTTACTATTGAAATGATGACATTATTTCTGTTCTTGTGAATATATGTTATATTATGCTTGTTCATTTTCATATACTGAACCATCCTTGCATCACTGGGATAAAACCAAATTGGTTCTGGTGATTCTACATTTCTTATTGTTTTTTATATGTTGATGAATGGGCTTCCAAGTATTTTATTGAGTACATTTATATCCACATTCATAATGGATATTTGTCTATAATTTTCCTTCATAGTTTTATCTTTCTCTGATTTGGTTTCAGGTAAATTCTGGTTGGTCAATGAGTTTGGTAGTGCTCCATAATTTTCCATTTCATGGAATAATTTAAGGAGTACTGGGTGTCATATCAATTCGTGAATAGTCTTGACTGCAATTATGTATCATATGTATCATAGAATCTACTCAATGAATGCTAGCTATAAGGTGGAGAAGACATTATTTACTGATTTTCATTTTGCCAGTCTTCAGATAGTTTCATATGCAGAATGTTGTGTAGTACATGTAATAGCATAAATTACAGGGATTTCATCGAACTTTTACAACAGGCTGAATAAACATCTTCAATTTGGTAAATAATAAATATTTGTTTTATTGATATAAACATGAATTAGAGATTTGGGCTGAGACTTATTTATTGTGTGTGTGAGTGTGTCTATGTCAATTTGTGTTATACACACACTTGTGTGCAGCAGCAGACACATATGTGCAACATTAAAGAGGACAAAAGAGAATACCAGGTGTCCTGCTTTATCAGTCTCTTCCTTATTTCTTTGAATCAGGGTCTCTCATTGAACCTGGAATTAGCCTGGCATTCAGCAAGCCCTGGGGATTCTCCTGCGCCTTGTTTTTGCCTTGCAGAATGCTTAGCTTACAAACATACCTTCGCCCACCCTGCCTTTGTACATGGATACTGGGGCTTTGTACTCAGATCATCAAGTTTGTGCAGCAAGCACTCGTATTTATTGAGCCATTTCCTTAGCAAACGTCTTTATTTATATAGCATGCTGGTATTGAATAATGAGACAGTAGCTAGGATTAATCTCCCTTTATATGTCTAAAGCTTGCATTTCTTCCAAAGGGGGGAAAAACATACTGAGTAATTTATCATTCATCAGATTGGTGAGTAATGTTTGACTGGGTTCCAGCTTTATCCTGAGAATTTTGTCCATAAAATAACTGAACATTCTTTTGCACTCACAAATTTTCTTTTGACTCTTTTCCACATGTGATTAGTTTAAATAAACTACTCTTACAATGTCCCTTTCTACTTAGAACTTTTTCTTATTTCTTTCCCAGGATCTCTTTGAACAACATTTCACTTTTTCTTTCCATTCCATAACCACCTTGTAACTTTGGATCCTTAGCATATTTGACGCTTCCCCAGACATGCACAAATTTCTTTGTTAATTTAGCTAATGAGTGTACTTCATGTTTATTTTCCTTTGGTTTACTGTCAGCATTTTATATAATAGATCTCTACTGTATCTATATTTGAGGTGCTATTCTCTCTTCATTCAATATTTTACTTTATTTAATTACTGATTGGATTAAGTTCCGCATTCATTGAGCTGTGTTTTACTCATTTTATTTTATTTTATTTTGAAATAAGGATTCACTATGTAATTCAGGCTCGACTAGAATACCTGGCCATTATAAAACCTCAGTTTCCCAAATGCTGGGATTACAAGCATAAGAAACTTAACCTGGCCAGGCTATGAAATTTTATCAATAATACTCAGTTTCTAGTGACAGCTTAATTTTTTCTGCCTGAATCTTAAGATAAATATTCCGTGAATAAACAGTAAAACAAAAGACACTTGAGCCCATACTAATGCTAATGAGATATATGCTGCAGTGTGCTTGCTTGCCAGGAGTCTTCTGTTGGTTTATCTGCTGAAAAGGGTATGTGCTACTCTCTCGCTTCACCATGAAGCTGTATTATCTCCTGTGGTCCTTATTTCCATAAAATGTTAAGTAGATTGCAGCTCTGATTATTCCAAACTTGTTTGGAAAGTATGTACAGGACTGGATAAGCATTAGTATTTGATAAAAATAATCTGTGATATTAATTTGAATGCAAAGCTGGAAATGACCTACTTCATCAGCACATGAATAACAGAAATCTCATTATTTAGTAGTAGAATGATTTAGAGTCTTATTTGTAAGAAACTTGGGGCTTTCTCCAAGGAATCTCTAAGGAAATAATTAGGGGAGGGTGGACAAGATTTCATTTTTCTTTTTTAACATATTTTATTGACATTTTTTGTAACTCATACATCATTTTTCAGTTCAATTTAGACACATTCCCCTTTCTATGCCCCCCCCCAGCCAACCCCTGTTCCTGCATTCTGCCATACCTGTCTTGCATCTTTCAGTCTTTTTTCATATTTTTCCCTTTAATTTTATATTACTTCAAAATATGCATACATATCCTCCACCCATATACCAATTTTACAAAATCTGAACATAAGTGGTAGGTTAGTTCGCAAGCCCATTAAGGTATTCACCTTCTAGCCATACTGCTGCTTTCATATAAAAAAGAAATATAACATAGAAGATGTTCAGGTTGCTTTGCAACTAGGGGTTTTGTGCTAGCACCCACAAATGAGGGGACACCATGCATCGTTTGTTTTTCTGGGACTATGTTACTTCACTTAGCATAAAGGCTTCTAGTTCTATCTATTTACCTGTAAAGTTCATGATGTCATCTTTCTTTACTGATGCATAGAACTGCATTGTGTAGATGTACCACATTTTCTGTATCTACTCACTCCTTGAGGGACATTTGCGTTGCTTCCAGCTTTTTGCTATTGTGAAGAGAGCTGCAATAAACATAAATGTGCATGTATCTTTACAATAGGATGAATCTTGTGGGTATATTCTCAGGAGTGGTATAACTGGGTCAGGTCGTAGGCTAATTTTCAGTCTTTTTTTTTTTTTTAACTTTTTGTTTTTTTTTTTTTTTTTGTAGCCCAAGCTGGCCTGAACTCACTCTGTAGCCAGCTGGCCTTGCAAATCTCAGAGATCTGCCTGCCTCTGCACTCGGAGTTCTGGTGATTAAAGGCAGCTGAGAACCTTCTTAACTCCAGTTCCAGGGAATATGGACCCCTCCTCTTCTGACCCTGTGGCATTGCCACACATTTTGGTGCACCAACCTACATGCAGGACACGTACACTCTACACATAAAAAATTACATTAATTCAAAAAGAACAAATATTTATTTACATTTCTTACATTTAATAGCAACGTTGAGAGTAAAAAAATTTAAAAAGTATAATGTGGCATTGAAAACATGTCACTCCCCTTCTTAGGAAACAATGAGAAATTAATAATGTGCACCCTGGACTGAGTTTTTTACATTAGCTCCAGCTCTTATAATATCTAGAGCAAGTTCATTACTTCACCTTTCCATATTTGATTCATATTCCCATAAAATAAAATTTTCTGGGCTGGAGACCTGGCTCAACATTTAAAAGCACTGGCTGCCCTTGCAGAAGATCCAGCGGGGAACCCAACACCCGCATGAGGGCTAACAACCATCCATTAACTCCAGTTCCAGGAAACCTGAAACCTCCTTCTGAAGCCTATGGGTATTCTATGAGGCAGGTGCACTTACATTGCCACTAGTAGGCATATATATTCATATGCATAAAATAAATAAAATAAATAAATAAATATATATATATATATATATAACAAAAAAATTCACGTGCCTGTTTGTAAGGCTAATTGGATTAAATGAGACAGGAAATGGAAGACAGGATAGTGCTGTTCACATAGTAAGCTCACAGTAGAGTTGGTTGTTATTATTCAATTACAGTATTATATGAGTCACTTATGCTATTAGGTTAAACTAGTATCTCTTTTTCCTCATATAATACAGCCTTTTTCATATGCTCTCGAAATATGCTTTCAAATTTATTATTCTGCCAGAGACATACATATATTTTTCCTTACTTGAGTAATTAATATTGACCACTTTTTAGCTCTTTTACGTGTCCTGGATTTAGGTGGGCTCTAGGCCTGAAGACAGTGTCTCCCTTAGTGAAGAACTTGTCCTGCATTCCTCTGTAGATGGAGCTTATCTAATTGTCATTAAAACTCAATATCTGGGGTCTGATTGGGCAACAAACCCTGTCTTGCTCATTTTATTTAGTACATGGTCTTCCCTGCTCTTACTGCACTCTGATAGCAGACATAATTATCTCTCTGTGTTCACTAATTTACTACATTGTCCTATCTCATTACTTTAACTAAATTCCCAAATTGTTTCATGTATGAAGATGATATATATATCCTTCATGGTTCCTTTTGTATTTACTTCCTTTATTTCACTTTTCCTATTGAGGCTCAGCACAAAAGAATATTTAAATAAGTAGTCCTTATTGTGAACTTAGCTCCTAAGAATATTGAATATATACATTCTTATCTCCATAAACCTGTATGGAAATGCTAAACTGAATGTTTTTCTGTATGTTGCTTTTTGTTTGTTTGCAGTCTCCAGTTGCAGTCGTGTTTTGCTTTTCACAGTTAGGCCTTAGATGAAGTTACAGGTGAAACTCCAAGTCCCTGTGGAAAGCTGGTATAATCTTAGTCAGCTAAAAATAACTGAGCATTTGTTGTGTGCTCGATACAGGATCAAAGTAGAGAGTGGAGAGAAGTGACCTCCAATCGAACACATCTTACACTGCTGTTTGTCAACAGTAAATTACATCTGATTTTAAACAAGAGAAGGGAAAACTGCTGGCGACCTGTGAATGCGCTTCATACAAGGATCAATAAGAAGGAGAATAGCCTTTTTAGCTTTTTCCAAGTTCTCTGACTTGCTAGGGCAAATTGGCAGTAGTTTTTGGTCGTTCTCAATTAACAGCACTCTCCCCCTAGGCCACAGAGTCTATAGTCCTAGGGGTGAGGGTAAGATAGATTCTCAAAGAATAAAACAGGAGTTTTCCAGCCTGAAAATTGCTTTGATTAAAGGAAAAAAAAAGACTTGTGTTTTTACCTTCTCCAGCATCTGGAACTCAGAAACGTGCGTTGGGAAAAGAGAACAGGGAGAGTTTTCTGCATGTGGAAGACTTTTTTGAAGTAAATAAGTCTGAGCAATTTAAGATTGAATACACACACTAACTTAAAACTCTTTTAATCAGGATTTTGAAACATTTTATATAGATTCCCTGTGTGTGTATGTACATTCCCTGTGTCTTTTTTTCAAGAGTAACATTTCAGCTACATTCTATGCTATATTTTTCTTCTATTATAAATTTAGACATATTTCATTAAAAGCTATGTTGAAAGTTTAGATTTATTTATTGTGGCTTTCTGAAACTTCATGCAACCCAGATAAACCATCAAGGACATAGACCTCATAAAGGACAACCATGTATATAGTACAATAACGGGAATTAAAACTCTCAAGGCATTGGAATCTGAAAAATCATTAGAGACAAATATAGCAATATCCCTTTAGTCAGCAATGAACAGCAGCTTTGTATGTTGACATGTGTTGGGCTGTGACCTATGCAGAAGTAGAATGAATAAAAGACTGTACTTAGTGAGAGAAACAACTAGCACTGGAATTAAATTTTGTGGATAGAGGAAAATAGGTCAAACACACATGTTTTTCTAATTTGGATTGTTCATCTTTTAAGTAAATGTGCTCTCATTAACTATATTCCAACTACTGAGTAATTCACACTGTGATTAACTCAAATGCAGCAGTAATCTACTTGCAAATTTAGTTCTCTGGAAAATGACGAAAGATGGAAGGGCTCTTTGAAAATGGTCACATCTGACCTATTACAAGCCTGGGTGAAAAACAGCAATGCTAAGAGTGCTACAACAAAACAAACCCATAAAAGCAGAAAATGGGAGTGCAAGTCACTCACCTTTACAACAGCTGCCTGGTGCCAATGAATCAAAGCACGTCCAGCCATAAATGGATCTGGTCAATGTCAATTTCCCCCAGGCATCTGGTATTGTCACTAGTGATTTGACTGAAGATTATCCATCAGTTAGTGCAGATTTGTTTTTTAATTGGCCCTCAGTGCACCTGCTATGCTTTTTCTTGTTCCGGGTCCCAGAAGCTTTTGCAGAGAGGAAGAAGCTTGCTGTCGGGAGAATATATTCTCAAAGTACTTTGTAAAGGACATTGGTAAGAACAATTAGGTTTCTAATACAAGAGAAAAAAGTGCTTTTATTTCTTATAAGGAAAAGGAGAGAAGGCTGTCATCAGTGAAGCAGGAAGAAGCATCAAAACACATGTGTTATTATAAGGCCAAGATGGAAAGGTGATCATTTTCACAGTATTCTTTTTTTTTAATATCATGAAATAGTCAAGTATGACATGCTGGAAATAAATTATGAACAGGTGGGCAGGGTGTCTGGAGGCAGCAGCAACACTCATCAGGCTGACAGTACAGCAAGAAAATCACAGGATGCTCATAGGTGGGTGAGGAAGCAGCAGGGAGATGATGGGCTACATGATACTCAGCATTAATTACAACTGTGGAATTGCTGGGGGCGGATCCACATAGAGCACTGGAAACAAACACGGCTTGACACTGCATGGCATCTTTATAATGTTTGCAGTTGTTTCATGAGATTATTATATTATAATGTGATACATAATTATAATATATGGGTGTAATGTATTTCAGATGAAATATATAAATCTACTGTTTCGATTTCTCATAATTTCTAACATAAATGACAAAAATTAATGTACAGTTAGTAAAATGTAGATCTGGAAAAATATCACACTGGTTTTGTGGTGGTGTTATTTATAGAGAAGCTAAGCATCTTAGATGATAGATACACACATATGACTTTGGGTATTGTAGCTCTGTACCAGTTATCATACTAAACAAGCATGCTGATACTGAAAATTAACATCTCCAGGTCAGTTAACTGAGTAATCTGTGCCTTTTTATTTTTTAGTTTAAAAAATGAATATATGTGTGTTTCTGTGTGTGGGTTTGTGCACTTGATTGTAGGTGCCTACAGAGCATGGAAGAGGACATGGGGAATGGGATTTCTTGGAGATGGAGTTTCCAGCACAGCCACCAGACGTGTGCTGGGAACCAAAACTTGCCTCCTGCCAAGAGCAATATGAATTCCTAATCACAGAGTCACCTCTCCAAACCATATACCCGTTTTATGCAAGGAAGTGTTTACTGCAAATGAGATAAAACTTTATAACATTAATCTTTTCTAGGGTCTATCCAATCAAAAAAAAATGCTTTGTGAAAAATTTGCTATACTGCAATCTCATGAATATTTCATCAGTACAAAATGCAAGCTCTCTTCTTTGACTAAAGAAAGATTTGCAGAAGAAATGGTTCATTTTCTTTATCTTCCATTTCTGCTTTGTAAAATTTGGTCATTATAATACTTCTGTGAGTTACCGGTACAAGGGATATGAGCCTCGACTTCTTTTTCTTCTTCAATCTCTCTCTTTCTCTTTCTTGATCCCTCTCTCAATCTTTTTCACTTCTTCTGCTAGTTGATTCGAAATTGATTTCTGCATTATGAATTTATACTTCTTATCAGATGTTACCTAATTCAACATCATTTTCCTAATTTGAAAAATAAAGAAACTTATAGCACTTGGAATATGAGTACTCAAAACCAGCACAACTTTGTGTTGTTTATGATGCTGCTTATGGTTTGTTCTTCGTGTTCAAAGGCCTTATCTTCTTATTCATTATTTCCCTAGTGTTCATTATTACAGTTAAATTTTAAAAAATCCAAATGACTTATACATAACAATTCTGTAAGAATAAAAGAAGAGAGGTTTAATGGAGAAAATGCTGAGGTGTTCAATAGATATAATAATAAACTTTTGGAACAAAATATGCTTGTAGCTTGGAAGCCTGAATATCATCTGTGTGCCCCTTTCAAATTTTAATAATTATCAATCTCCTTTGCTTTTTAACCTTGGCCTGAGTCCCAGACTTTAATTACTATCCCTTTTTAACTTGTCCTGAATTTTACCTCAGAGACACATCTCTGCTGGGTTTTTCTGCCTCAAAGTATCTCAGCCAACTTGGCACAGGAAGTCCTTGTCCCTATAATATCTCCACATTGTCTACAACCCTCTTCTCCACTATTTGGTAGATGAGCAACTATTTTAAAATTTCCTTTCTAAGTCTCCTATTAAACTGAATAGATACATTCTGTATGTAGAATGGAAAGTTGCTTCAAAATATCTGCTCTCCTATATATTCTTTATAGCCAATGCTAATTAAAGTAATTTGCAGGGCACTGCATATTGGTTAAGCAAACAAGAGTGTAGTAAGTTTCATAAAACAAACTGCTATTTTAAAGTTTTCTTTCTAACTTTCCTGTTAAAATAAGGAGATACACTCTTCATATAGAATGTAAAGTTATTTACAGATAACCTGACCTACTATACATTCTTTATAGCCATTGCTAAACAAAATAATTTGTAGGGAATGTATATTTGTTAAGCAAGCCTTACCTCGACTTCCTCAACTGTAATCTTCCTTTGACATGACCCTAAAACAAAGACCTTGCATAGATGGATATGAAAACTTGTTCAGTATAAGATTCTTGATTCTGCCATTTGGAAGCATTTACATAAAGGGGTTAACAAAACACAAACACAGACACACAGACACACACACACACAGACACACACACACACACACACACACACACACACACACACACCATATGCACATATCCCTAAGTTAAATACTTCCCTGGTTTCCACTAGAGAAGCTTCCAGGAGTCCTTTAGCAAATTGCTGACTGAGGTCATGACTGAGTGTTCAAAAATTAATGAGCTTGTGAATCAGAAACCTACAAACATGACCTCATTTTTTGCCTTGTGTTACCTCAAACTATTTGTAGCAAGAAATGACTCCAAATATCTCATATTTTAAATAAGGCAAAAGGCCTAGATTGAAAGTTTTTCCAGCCAGGTAATGGATTGGTAATCTAGTCATATATATATATGTGTGTGTGTGTGTGTGTGTGGGTGTGTGTGTGTGTGTGTGTGTGTGTGTGTGTGTGTGTGTATTCTACACTTTAGTATTCTGAACAGAGTACTGAACAAATCTGCAAAGCCGAATAATAATGTCTCCCTGCAGGTTGCACACACTGCTTGAATCAGGAGGTTTTGATTACATGGAACCACTGAGAATATGATTGTTAATTCCTCATACATATGAGCAGAATAAAAGGGATCACTCTGGAAAGATGATTAGAAACTTAGAGGGAAATGGATTAAAAATCAAAAATTCAAAAAAGACAAAATACAAGAAGAATGTGTTTCTGTGTGCTTTCGTTTCCCCACATACACTAAGAAAATTAAAATTTACTCAGTCAAGTGTAGCAATAACTCAGTGACCTTGCCCAGCCAGGGATGGGGTGAACTTCACAAACACAGTTTCTGATTGATTGCTTAAAATCTTATCTGTTCACACTTTAAAAGCCTCTCTAAAACCTATATTGCATTTTTAGCTAGAGATGGATCTCAGTGCCTATCATGAATAAGAGCCTCAGTTCAAACCTAGTTCATAACAATAATATTGCAAATGTATCTATACATGCATATATACATTTATTACATTTTTAAATCCCATTGATACATAGTACTAACATCAATCCTTTATGATTTCAAGTAGATATTTTCTTAAATTAATAGAAGGTACTCAATTTGCCTATGACCAAGCTATGTAAAATGTAATTCTCACACTTTAGCATTAATATTCATGATACAGCCTTGCTTATGATTAACAGAACTTCTCAGTATCAGCATCCAAACAAATCCATGGTAGCATAACATACAGCAGCTTCTGAACTCCAGTTCAATAGTCTCTCCACATGCCTGCTGTCAAGACTCATGACAAACACTAATCAATCAGTGCTTTGACTCAGAGTGTCTAGGGATCCTGAATGTTTCATATATATGAGTCATGTAACCTCTGACCTTTAATGTTCAACTTCTTTCACTTTCCGTAATAGTGATGTCCATCCATTTTATACCATAGGACTTTAACTTTTTTCATAGCTAAATATTATTCTATTGTCTACATAAAACATTGTTAATCATTTTATTTGTTTATGGATGATTGGGATGTTTCCACTGTTGGGGTTTTAAGAATAGTGCTAACAAAAATAATGGTGATGCAGACATGTGAGTGTAAATATCTGTTTAACTATTTCAAATTATTTGGGGTGTTTATTAGGTAGTGTTGTTGTAATATAAGTTTTTGAGGAACCACCAGGCCCACTTTGTTGAATTTATATTTTCTTGATCACAGCTGTGCCATTTTACTGGCCACCAGCAGTGTACATGCACTGCATTTTACTAGCCACCAGCAGTGCACATGCACTGCATTTTACTGGCCACACGCAGCCCACACTTACTGCATTTTACTAGCCACCAGCAGAGCACACACACTGCATTTTACTAACCACCAGCAGCACACACACACACTGCATTTTACTAGCTACCAGCAGAGCACACATACTGCATTTTACTGACCACCAGCAGCACACACACTGCATTTTACTGGCCACCAGCAGTGCACACTCACTGCATTTTACTGGCCACCAACAGCACACACACACTGCATTTTACTGGCCACCAGCAGTGCACACTCACTGCATTTTGCTGGCCACCAACAGCACACACACACTGCATTTTACTGGCCACCAGCAGTGTACACTCACAGCATTTTTTTCATGTCCTCACCAACCCTCTTTCTGCTTTTCATGGCAGTCAGCTTACTATGATGTCATATGTTTACTATGATTTACATTTATTCTTTCCTAATGGCTAATGCTTTGAAGTGTGTTTGCATGTTGGACACATTACTTGAAACAGTTCCTATTCCAGTTCTTGGCTGCATTTTAATTGCTTATTCATTTCCTTTCCAATGGAGTCATGAGTGTTTTTTATCAATGCCTAACAAGTATCAGCTGCTGAAAAAGGCTCTGATCCTTAAAACAAATAGATTCTGGGGTCCCTTTCTCATTTTCTTTCAAAATTCAAGTCAAAGTCAAATCAATAATTCTAGATTTTGTTTACTTTGAGAACCAGCACTCATAACTCTGTCTTTAAGTTTTTTTGTTTTTTTTTCGAGACAGGGTCTCCCTGTAGCCCCACTGGAACTCGCTCTGTAGACGAGGCTGGCCTTGAACTCACAGAGATCTACCCAAGTGCTGGGATTAAATGCATGAGCCACCATGCCCAGCATTTTTTTTACATGCAGTGTTCATATTATAGTTCAATATTCAATACTACATTCAATATTATGGCTCCGCTGTGACTTGTGCTTATTCTCTTCCATAGCCCCCAGACCTCCTTGAACTCATACACAGACAGGGGTAAAGAAGCTTCGGGGAGCTGGCCACACTCATCCTTCCATGAACTGGAGGAAGATCCCCTCCATCAAGGTAATTACTTTCAACATGACTGCAGTCACAAGCTTGATTAATTCATGTCAACTTTATTATCTCCTCCCTGCATCTTACTTTCAGAAACCAGCAAATGACAATGTATGGTGACCTCAAAATTTAATTGATGAATAATAAAATATATTTTATTAATAAAGCATCAGGGAAAAGGGGGGCTTTTCAAGTTTGACTTTCTCCTGTATAGAAATGCACCATAAATAACTGGAAAAAGCTCCCCTAATTTATATATCTTCCTTTCCAAAGATACCCAGTGTGGAATACAATTATTCCTCTCACTAAGCAATGTGGGATTTTAGTTTATTCAAAAAGGTTCTTACTACTTATTCCACATGTCAACAAAACTATTTTTGCATGCAAAAGGAGACTCAGTAAACTGCAGGAGCCACTTTCAAAAATCTGTCCCCTGAGAATGTGAGTGAATATCATGATATTGGTTAATTAAATGTGAAGCACATGATGTTAGTAAGATGATTATCTCATTACTTTATTGCAGGAAAGCATATAGGTGTCCATATATAATTTAGTATTACTGGCTCCAATGCGCGATTCTGCATTGGAGTTGTCCCCTTGATGAATAGGCTAACTTGTGAAAGTGCTAGTATTTTTCCTGTTGAAGTCAAGCCCATTACCCTTGCCCATATGTCTGTAATGAGAGTGACTGGAAATACAGATACCTTGTATCTGCAAGGTGTCAGCTCTGCGTCTCTCCTAATGGCTTCCCATTATTTTCTTTCAAAAAAGAAAAAAAAAAGTCTTTTAGAAAAATACTAGATACTCATGCAAAACCCTGTTAAATTAACAGTTCTTCATGTTATAATGCACCATAATAGAACTCCTTTCATTCCTGCTTATGTTCACACAGCTGAAATCATTATTCAATCTCAGACATATGGCTGAATTCCTATCCACTTTCTTCTTAAAAGACATTTGCCTCTCCTTGCTTAATTTCTCAAGTTTTCATTTACAATGGGTTGTTATAGACAACTTCACTTGAGCTATTTTTCTTTCTCCATTTTTCTTATTCTTTTTCTCTCTGTTCCTCTCTCTAATTCTTTTTGATTCTTTTCAATTTTTTTTTAGTTTTTCTTTTGTCAGTATGAATGTTTTACTTACATGTATGTAAGTGCACCATGTGCATGTAATGCCTACAGAAGAGGCTGTCATATCATATGAATCTGCAATTACACATGGATGTTACCCACCATGTGGCTAATGGAAATCAAAGTTGGGTCCTCTGCATCAGCAGCCAGTGCTCTTAACCACTGGACCATTTACCCAATCCCTCTATTCTTTCTGAGTTTGAGTTTATTCTTGGAATTCATCTATGACATTAGAAGAACTAGGAAATAAAGAATGCAATGCCAATTAAAAACTTCAAATCATGTTATTTATTTCATATATACTTTTAAATAACTTTATATTAGAACATACTTCCTTCTTCCTCTCTCTCTCTCTCTCTCTCTCTCTCTCTCTCTCTCTCTCTCTCCTCTTTCTATTAGAAACATCTGCTGACCCATAATATATGAAAATAGAGACGATATGACAGGAGGCTGACACATATTTTTTTCATATGAGTTACTTCATTTTGTTATAAAATTGTGTGAAGATGGTAAAGCTGGTATATTTTTTGAATTAAAGCATTATTACGAAGAAAGGTAGAATGCATAATATTAGCATTCTTACAGATGTTTACAATATACATCCTGTTCTCTGTATAACTTATCAATGCAATTTAGTTTTTGCTTATTGAAGATATAAACTAATGCAAAGACCTCAGTGAGCAAATCCATATCCAGAAATATTGAAGAATGTGCTGAAGATTCTCAGCATCTATGCATTTAAAATTGTTTAAGAACCATTAGTAATGTGGGAAATGTGGAAAATATTCAGAATGTTTTTGAAAGTGACAAAAGCCAAAATTATAGAAGTTCATCAATATGGACTACAAACCATAACTTTTTTATGAGTAACGAAAAGTAACAGCTCTAGAGGGGTCAATAAAGTTATTGTAGATCCTGAGCAATTCATTCTGAAGCCAATAAATGAGTAAAAAATGAGTTACAACTCTCACATCTTTCTTCTTACAAAATATAAAGTTCTTTTATTCAGTCCATGATTCTTGAATCCTTACCTGTCTGGATTATAATTTCAGGGAGTTTGAGGAATTCTGAAGATAACCAAGAAAAACACATCTTACCATAATGTAGGATTTGTGGACACAAACTTTCAGTAGAGGTGCAGAGGAGGGGAAAGTGATCAAAGGGGAATTTTGTCTTTACATCACTCAGTAGTACTGATAATATTTTATGTGTTAGAGATTAATAAAAAGCACACTAACTTGGGATCACATTTGCAAGCAGATATTATCTCACTTATTCTAAAATTAGTTAAATACCAGACTATAATCATAGACTTTTGAGGTTTTATGCAGGGCAGGTGGTTTCTAAATGGATAACATCTCTTTGTAGCACTTTTTTTTTTCTAAAAGGAGTATTTGTAAAACCTGGGACTTGATGGAAATAGGACTTGGAATCATTGAGTTTCACCTTGCTGTGAGGAAGGAAAAAAAGATAGGGGCCAAGGAGTAGAGACCAAAGATGGTCAGTTTGTGTAACGAATGATCTTCTGAACCAATTTTAAATAATTCAAATTGGCTACAGCTTCATATTTATCTGAAACTGCAGCCAAATGGCAGAGAATCTTTAAGACCAAGATTTTATACAGGTGCGAATAAGGACACAACATTTGCCTATTTGTGGAGAATGGGGTAGGAAAAGTCAAAATAATAGATCAGTAAAGGGAAAATAATATATTACCTGTTAAATTGGTGGAGAAAGACAATACCACCTTTGATACATGCCCTGGTCATGTTCAACAAGTGATGACTGTTTCCTTCCTACAAAAAGATTCATGGTGAGACCTAGAGCGGATTCCTTATTGTCAGTAAACAGAAATCTAGTTGCATAGTCTTTTAATAGGTTGAGAGCAAGTCAGGTGAGAGTTTTGAGCCTTAGGTTGATTGATTAATTTTTCTAAATAATGTTTAGGTATTGCTGTCTGGGGTTCATTTTTGTTGTTGTTGTTGTGGCATCCTTTCTTACACTTCTATTCTTGGTGTTCCCTGAATATTCAACATAAGTAGTTTAGTACCAGAGTGTTTCAAAAGTTTCTGGCACTGCCAAACATAGTTAATGTAGTTTTTAGTTGGGCAATCTCTAAAGGTTCCAGCTTGAGTAAAAACTCTATTGAGTTAAAATATAGTGAAATTTTTAGCAATGTACACACATATTTTCTAGAAACAAACACATAGAAAGACAAATGACCAACGAAGAACTCAACAATTATATATGAAGAACTTAAACAACTCCATGATGTGACTTATGATTTATTTATCTATATATATATATATTAATATATAATATATATATAATTCTGATGTTAGAATAATTTCTATACATCAGAATTATTTCATTTTAGAAAGAAGAAAGAAAGATAAATAGCCAGTAGTATAAATCTTGGAGAAAAAGAATGATTTGTAGAATGGTGGGGAAACATGCTTTATCAGGTAAAGAAATAATAAATCTTGTCTTTGTCTAACATCAATTACAGAAATGTATTAAGGATGGATGTATAATACATAGCAGAAAAGGAAGATGCTGGGGAAAAAGAACTTTTTGTACAAGCCTGGTGATGTGAATCGATCCCTGGAGTGAATGTTATGGGGGAGGGAAACAATACCCAAAAGTTGTCCTCTGCCCTCCAAACATATGCCATGGCATGCAAGTTCACACACATACTAATAATAAATAAACTATTTTAAAATAAGAAAACAATTGAGCTGGTTTGAAAAGTATATTACTTAACATCTTAAATTATATGCCACTAATTTAAACTAATTTGGCCACCTATAATAATATTTTTAATAAACAGTATCACACAAAGTTAAAAGGCAGATATTTAAAATTATATCTTTTTGAAAAACTAAACTCCAGCATCTGGTATCATTTGTTTTCTTGATCCTAGCCATTCTTGTTGGAGTGAGATGATATCTTAAAGTAAACCCTTAGAAGACTGAAAATGAGCCTACCATCTCACCCAGTCATACCATTCCTGGGTATATACACACAAGACTCATCCTACTGCAGAGATACATGCACAGCCATGTTTATTGCAGCTCTCTTCACAATACCAAAGAGTTGGAACCAACCCAAGTGCCCCTCAACCAACAAGTGGGTAGAGAGAATGTGGTACAGCTATACAATGGAGTTCTATGCAGAGATAAAAATGACATCGGGCTGGAGAGATGGCCTAGCGGTTAAGAGCACTGACTGCTCTTGCAGAGGACCCAGGTTCGATCCCCAGCACCCACATGGCAGCTGAGAACAGTCCGTAACTCCAATTCCAGAACTCCAGTTCCAGGGGAATCCGATGCCCTCTTCTGACCTCCGCGGCATTGCATGACACGGGTGCACAAACCTACATGCAGACAGTACATTCATACACATAAAATAAATAAATAAATAAATAAAATTAAAAAAAATAAAGATGACATCATGAACTTTGCAGGTAAATGGATGGAACTAGAAGATATTATGCTAAGTGAGGTAACAGTCCCAGAAAAACAAATGATGAATGGTATCCCTCATTTGTGGATGTTAGCATCAAGCAAGGCAAACTGAGTAACATTAATGTTACATTTCTCTTTATCTAAATGCAACTGTACTCTTAGACTCTGAATCCCTTAAGGGACTCTAGAATTAACCAACTAACTATTTTCAGAATTTATAATTTTGGTACAAGGGTGGAGGATATGTTTGTATATTTTAGAACAATACAAAATTGAAAGGGAAAATGTGGATCCCAAAATATGATTTGGAAATAACATATAGTTCATTTTTAGAGGACATGATTTTAGTACATGTGTGACATACATAAATACATATGGTGAAACAATACGGATTGGAGGGAACAACAACAAAAGAACTGGGACAGGGAACTGACTGAAGCAGTAGAGTTCTCCCCCCCACCCCCACCCCCAAAAAAAACCCAAATAATCCTCTACTTTGAAAAACTTTGAAAAGTCTCAGAAGGGTAAACAGGACATGTATGGCAGACTGCATGAACTTGGGAGGGGAGGGGGGTATGGAGGGGGAAATGAGTCTGGATTGAACTGAGAAGTGATGTAGGAAATGCACAAATCTTCATAAAAGATAAAAAGTTGCTCATATAAACTTATAGCAGTGGTGACAGCAGGCACAAGATCCATGCAAACTCAAACCAGATAAAGACTTATCATCAAAGTGGGGAAGTTGGTAAGAATTCAAAACCTTAGCTGAGGAGGTATTTGAAACTGATGACTAGTGGAAGAAGGATAATTGATTTTCTTTAAGGGAGTGACATTAGATGGGTTGAATAGTGGACGGACTTACATTGGAGACAACAATTTGGGTCAATAGGCCTTAACATATTTGACAGAATGCAGAAAATCTGGTGTGGGGGGTGTAGGCAGTAGGGGTAGAGATAGTGGTGGGGTTCAAATATAATTAAGATGTATTGTATGAAATTTGTAATAATTAAATAAAAATATTTAAAAGAAATGAAACAAAAATGAAAGTAATGAAAGTAATGAAAGTTTAAAAAAAGAAAGAAAAAATATGTGTGTTTCAATTGGAAAATCAATAGATGTCAGAAAATAAGTTACAGGGCACGGGTGGGGGAGTATAAGAGTGGGGAGATATAAGCCAGTCATATAAAGGAGGAACATGGAATAATAGAATAGGAAGTGTTAAATAGGGTGGAGAATGAGAAAGCAGATAGTTAATGGAATATGGGGAAGTATACTTAGTACTAAAAACCTTGGAAAAAGTCAGATGGAAATCTACCCATAGAGAAGCTTTTAACTATATATATATATATATATATATATATATATATATATATATCTATTATATATTATATAAAGATATTAAATGGAGTTATTCTGTAATAGGGATTCTGTGATGCTATGTGGAAAACCAACTACTATTATATGTATTTGTGTGTATTTATGGTTTTGTGTGTGAGTGTGTGTGTGTGTGTATCAATGTGTGCATTCACTAATGGAAATTAATACTGTGGAAGAATATATTTCAGTCAAATACAGCCATGTACAAAGATGCAGAAATTATCTTTCTAGGGGCTGGAGAGATAGCCTAGCGGTTAAGAGCACCGACTGCTCTTGCGGAGGACCCGAGTCCGATCTCCAGCACCCACATGGCAGCTGAGAACCGTCTGTAACTCCAATTCCAGGAGAACTCCAGTTCCAGGGGAATCGAGACCCTCTCTGACCTCTGTGGCATTGTGCAACACGGGTGCACAAACATACATGCAGACAGTACACTCAGACACATACAAAAATGAATAAAATTAAAAAAATTATCTTTCTAGACATTAATGCAAAAGGTACAGGACCACAAAGAACAAGTGAAATAATTCTGTTTTTATAGAATGAGGAATCAAATGTGATTGGAGTGTAGCACCCAGGAGAGAGAATTAAAAGAAATAGCATAAGTGTTCAACACAGAGCCCAATGGACTCTAGGACGATTAGTGGAGTGGCTACATGGGAATCTGAATAAATATGTTTGAAAATTACAATAGTATTCTCCAAACTCTAAGAGATATCCTTCAGGGACGTAGCTTCCAGGTCAGCTCCAGCTCACTTTCTCCAAGTCCTGTGTCCTGTCTTCAGCAAATGGGTCTTACTGTCAAATTCTGGGAGGCAATGAAGGACTGTGGCAATAGACTATGTCATTTTGGGAGTCAATTGGACTACCTTGGCCAACAAGTCAAAGGGAAGTTTCTCCTGTCTGGCACTATTTCTTGTAATATAGCCTTCAGCTATATACATGGATTCATGAAAAGATATTGAATGTGTAATTTTTCAGCAGATTTTTGAACTAATTCGTTTCTTTCTGTTTTTTACACCATGTAAGAATCTAAGGGAGAACATTAATCGATGGTACATTCCCAGGTTTAAGGCACAATAACCACAAAAATTGGACTGTCACAGCAAGCTATTTTACCTTGGGGTAATCAACAGCTACTAAATTGGACCTAAGGGACACTCAATGGCAAGGAACTCATTTGTGGTACTGAAAACATAGCAAAATACACATGGCCGGAGAGGTCATAGATCTTAGAGGCTGTCACATTCCAACACAAACTGTAATTTCTTACTATGTGCTAAATATGGACCCTTATATTTACAGATAAGTATGCCAGTCACCACTCATCAAAGAAGCTTCTTTTGCAACAGACAGAGACTATTATTACAGATTTCCAAAAACTGGTCACACACTGAGATTAAGTGTCTGTGAAAAGACCAAACCTTAAAAAAAAGCACATCTACAATGGAACCTCTATACCTAAGGCTCATGAACGCAGTTTCCTCATGCAACAGAGGCCAGGCAATGAACCTTGGGTTGAGAGACCATTGTGGTAGAGAGGGTGGAAAGATTGCAAGAGCCAGAGGAAGAGGAGCATAGCCATATGGAAATAGAGTCCCACAGCCTCCTGGGACTATATGGATTTACAAAAATGGTGACAGCATGCACAAGACCCATGCAAACTCAAGCAGACAATAACCTAGCATAAAAATGTGGAAATGGGCAGTGGGCCCCAGTGTTAGATGAAGAACTAATGGGCCATTAAATACTACTGGGTGAAGAAGAGCTGATCTTTTTAAAAGGGAGTGTTTCTAGATAGGCTGGCTAGACTCCACTGGATAAACTTGCACTGTCTTCAGGGGATACCAATTTGACTTGATAGGCCTTGATATAAATGACAAAATGCATGAAATCTAGTGGAAGGGAAGCACTGGGGAAGAGGGCATAAAGATGTTTTGTATGAAAAAAACAAAAATTCAATTGAAATGTATTTTAAAAGGCACTTCTAAAAATTATAATAAATGAAATTATTATTTTCTGAGAATTTAGTATAAGAGAACTGTTTACTTTCATTCCTCTCTCTATTTATCTAATTATTCCCATGTCCCCCCAATATCTTTCAGTATATTGACTTCATATTTAATTACTATTGTTATATATATATATATATATATATATATGTATATATATATGTATTTATGTTCTTATATAAATGTGTATGAAATATAAACAACATACTGAGTTCATTTACTGATTCTAGAATGTGTATATGTTTAGGGCTGACCCCTTAGAAACCTGTCAGGGAGCTTGTCAGGAAACTGCACCCATGCAATCTCAACAGTGTGGCTGCTTAAACAAGAATGACATAATAAAACCAGCTGGCATGCCATCACCAATGGGGGGAGTTTCACAAGTTCCCACCTTCAGATGAAGAGCTGCAGGCAATTAATAGCTGTTGTGAGAGCAAGAAAAATATTGTTCTTCTCTAAAATAATTTCCAGGAAAATAATAAAAAGTTACACAGGAACCTATGGAACAAAAGATGGCTTACTATAAGCAGTGGATATGTAGAAAAGTGGAGAAGCAAAGATGAATCAGATAATATAATTAAGGAGAGAACCACTGCAGGAATGCTCATGATGTGGAATTAGCTGAGTCATGTGAAGGAGTCTGATTAACTTAAAACTTGGCTTCTAGAGTATACCAGACATAATTCTAAGATGAATTTTGCCACTGAAATGCTGGCATGTAGGAAATATCTGTTGCATATCATAATAATTTGTTCTTGCATATGTTATGTTATATGGTAAAAGAAATTTTGCAGATTCAGTTAATTTGTTTTGAATTAAATAGGTGGTTCAGCGGGTCTCACTGAGTCAGTCAGTCGATATTTTTGACTTCATGGAAGTGTTGGTCATGAAAGTGTGAGCCTTGTGAGCTGTGTTGGTGTAAGCTTTCTGTAGAGAGTGTCACATGTCAAGTTCAGTCTCAGGTAGGTGAAAATGGTCTCCTATTTCAAACTTCAAAGAAAATTCTGATTTAAATTCTATGTTGAGGATTACACAATAATTTGTTTACAGTGAGAAGAGGTCCTGGAGTACTTAATGTAAATTCAAACAAGATGGAGTGATTGATGACCCTGCAAAACACACCCTAGAGGCTATGTCCACAATTGTCATTTGTGGAAATTGTGAGATAGCTGCAATTTTATTTAAGTTCCTATATTTGTAGTAATTGAATAAATAGCAATAATCCTACTTGAGGTCAAAAAGAAAAGAAAAACATAAATAAAGAAAAAGAAAAAGCTGTTGTATATTATCTGTGCTATATGTGTCAACTGCATTGATTAATAGATATATTATCTATTAAATTTCATGTTAATTTCTCATATATTGACTTATTTACATAGGGTTTGCTTCATTAATGTGTTGGATAGCAAAATGAAAGAAAGAAAGAAAGAAAGAAAGAAAGAAAGAAAGAAAGAAAGAAAGAAAGAAGAAAGAAACCAAGACAAAACTATGGTCAATGTCTTGAAAATAATATATCTGAGAAAATAAGAAACAGCAACAAATCTCTGAATTATTATAACAAGTGAAAGATTAACAAGAGAAACACTATAGTGTCCTTGGTAAACTATCTTTATACTAAAATTGGAGAGTTTCTTTTTTAAAGAATTATCTTTAATTTTATTTATGTATATTTTGTGGAACTGTGTGTGGGTATGCACATATGAGTGTTGGTGCCTGAGGTACCTAGAGGCAACACAGCCCTTAGAATTAAAATTGCAGGTGTTTGTGAACCACTGGAAGTGGATACTAGGAATCAAACTTAGATCCTTTCCAAGAATAGTACATATTCCTAAAAACTGAGCCATGTCTAATGTCTCTAAGTGAAGGCTTTCTTTTATTCATTTCTCTCATTAATAAAAATTTATTTTTTAATAATACAAAAGTATGTCAGTAATCAAGTGGTGAATTTACTCTGCATATTAAAATGTAAAAAAAAGGTTTCCTTTTTTTTACATTTTAATATGCAGAGTAAATGGAATACTATGCAGCAGTAAAGAGGGACAACATCATGAAATTTGCAGGTAAATGGATGGAGCTGGAAGACATTATGTTAAGTGAAGTAACACAGTCCCAGAAAAACAAACAACAAATGGTGTCCCTCATATGTGGATGCTAGTACCAACAACCCAGATATAAATATTTCTCATGGAGAGGGAGGCATAGTAAAAGAACAACAGAAAGACTGCATCAGAAAATGGACTGAAATGGTGAATTGGAAAGGGGGGATGGGTGGGAGAGGGACACGGGTGTATATTCGATTAAGGCATATTTAATTGACGTGAGCTCAGCAAGTACCCAGTTTCGCCTAGACACTGTCTACAGGACACATGGTGTTTTAGGACTTAGTAAAAGTAAAAGTAAACATGTGTATATTAAACAACATTGGTTTACAGAATCTGATAAAAATGGTAATGCATCTGAATTAAATGGAGATATAATTCGCTGTTGCCCACATTTGCTTTACATAAAATCTGTAGAGCAAGAACTTTGGGATTGACACATACAAATGTTCTCTATAATTTCTCTGTTGTACAGTATCACCTTGTAGCATTCTCTTTAAGATGATTTAACGTAAAAATTAAGTTTGCTTCCCAAGTTAATCATATATAGTCACCCAAAACAACATGGGTGAATTTGATGAAATCTATGCCTTGACTCCACCCTATAGTCATGTATAATACAACTATCTTCTGGAGACTCATACGCAAAAAAAAAAGGGGGGGGGATACAGAAAGACATGAAACCTTTTCATCAAACCCCTGCAATTCAAATCTTAAAACTAACTATGGGAAAAGATTTGTTTGTTCCAACAGGACAAAACGTCACCAACTTAACGGCTGAGAAAGAAAAGATACAGGTTTGCATTGAGTAGGATGTACCAAAAAGTGGCAACGGAAAGGCTGACCCGTCTGAACATTCAAAGGAAGAAAAGCCTCAGATTGCCATAAACATCGAACCCCTCTGTGGATCCTACATGTAACAACTAGTTATAATGAGTCCTAATGAAACTTACCTTCTAGGTGCCACAAAGGTTCTGATATGAGAGACTTCCTTGCCTTCCCACCCATAGAACAAGGAGAAATATGACAATGATGAGGTCGCTCCCCAACTGTAAATTGGAGACAACTATTGTAGAGGTAATCTCTTATAAAACCGGTAAAACTGCTTTCTTTAATTGACTACTAGACATGGGAACTGTGGAAGGGATTACTCTCTGTTCAGAACCAAATATAATACTAAAGTCCTAGGGCTATGCACTCAGGCAAAATATATTAATACAGGAGCTCTGACATCAGCAATGGATTGTTCTACCAGGTGGATGTTGGCCAGGGGATCCAAGGCCCCACAAAAGGTAAGGGCTCCTTGCCTCTAAGTTGGGATACCTACAGGAGGAGAGGCAATAAGACCCTGCTGCCGAAGACCTGACGTTAACATGGGAGGGATGTATTGAGACCACACATGCAAGTGTACAGATGGCCTCTGGAATGCCAGAGAGTGTTACCAAAGGCCACTAAACCAATAAAGCAAATATGGGTCTCCCTGAGTCAAGCAAGACTCCACCGTCAGCACCAGCTACACCTCACCTGCCTGGAAATACTGTGCAGCAGAGGCAGCCATGTGCCTGTATATCCCAAATCTAATTGGCTATTGGCTCTCCCCTTGGAGAAATAACCCATGGCTGATGCCACAAGCTTACATCCTCTACAGGTTAGGAGATGTTATAAGCCACAGTAAGACCCTGTCATATTTAACAGGGGGGAAAATTGTAATTCATGGATTAACATATCCAAACATGTGTCTATGCTAAAGTAACCTACCATAACTATTAGTGCTGCTTAAATACCTATATATCTAATTGCTTGTTCTTCATTAGTAGGATCGAAAGGTTATTCCTGGACAAACTGTCAGCCCATGAAAGGAAACAGCCAGAATTGACCAGAGTCCAAGTCAACAGCTCCAGAGAGAGTGGACTGTTTTACCTCTCATCCACCTGTGCCCCTTTTCTAAGCCTAGGGAACAACCTGCGGAAGAGGGGGCGTGGTAGAATGTAAGGGCTGCGATTGGGGTGAATGGTGAAACTACAGCAATGTAGTCTGGACACTCATTTGATCAACTTGATTGAACAAACAACCTGTCACCCCCCACTGGATGGTGGGGCTGTAGGTGTTTGGGCACAACAGCCTGCAGATAGGTTTTGCATGAAGGATGCTTGTACTCATGGATTATCACTTATAGCTAAAAATGAAAAAAAAAAAACTGAGAGAAAGATGCAGGACAGTTATGGCAGAATGCATGATCTGGGATGGGGGGGGGGGGAGGGAAAGGGAAATAAGCCTGAACTGAATTGGAAAAAATGTATGAAATGCACAAAGCATCAATAAAACTAATTTAAAAAAAATAAATAAATAAAATGTAAAAAAAAAAAACAAAACCCTTAAATCACACCAACTCTCATGGTCGAGTGTATAGACCTGGGAATACCACTGTATTTTGGAATTCAAAACCATTGTATTCCAGAAGATTTTTAGATGAGTTCAGGTGTATTCAGAATTATATGACCATAGACATATAAGTATTATTAAAATAAACATTAACTATTATATTTCCTTGCAGATGCTGTATTAATTTCTTCATTAGCTTCTTGACAGTTACATATTATATTAGCTGCTGTTCAAAATACCTTAGAGAAAAAATAAAGGAATAATGATTTACTTTGTCTCCTGGTTCCAGAGATTTCACTATGTAGTCTTTGGTCCAATAAATCTGGGTTCATGGTGAGACATCATATCATGGTAGTAGAACTTGTGGCTAAGTCTTTTTACCACTTGATAAGTTGCAGCTAGAAACTTGAATGACCTGGGGATGAGGTGTAACTCTCATAGGCATGATCTCAGTCACCTATTTTCTCTAAGCAGCACCCATATTATAGAGCTTACAGATTCTTCTCCATTTACCATGTTGGTTCCAAAAATCAACCATGGGCCTTTACAGAATATTTCTTATTTAAAATATAACATTCAAGCCCAGGCACCTAATGTGTCACAGCTATTTCATAGTTCAAAAGATTTAGTCCATTTCCCTATGCCTTCTGTTTATTAAGCGATCCAACATTGTTCAAAAGTTAATTTCAGGACAATTTCTTAGCTCTATACTCTTGTAAAATAAAAGAAAAATCAAGTTATAACCATAAGACCTTATAAAATGAAGAAAGAAATAATCAGGTTGCATGCTTCCAAGATAAAATTTTCATACAAAAATGAGGAATTGGAGAATAGTAGGAAGGATAAGGCCAATAATCTTGAAACCCAGCAGGGCACACATTAACCATGTCTGGCTTCTTGGCAATGATGTTTTATACTGTGAGTTTCCAACTAAAGCTGTACTCTATGGCTTTGCTGCATGAAACCCAGATGTCTTCAATCTTAGGCTGGCTCTGCATGTTGCCTAATGCTTTCCTTGGCAGACATTCCCCATTGTTGGTATCTGCAAATCCCTATTCTTCTCCATTGCTTCACTCTGATACCTTCACTCATTGCCTACATATTTTGCCTAGCCTTGAGATTCCCCACTGAAATTTTGGTGAAAGCCTTCATAATACCTCTTAGCTACTTGGTAATGCGTATTCTACATGCCTGACAGACCAGCATTCCATAATCATGCTAAAGTTTGAGTACTAATAAGGATTTAGTACTAATAATCACCCTTCGACCATGGCTGCAATTATCTATGAACCCTTGGGCAAGTTGTTATTATGAAAGGAATCTTGTAGAAAAGAATTTCCTAGGCAGACTTGTGTGGGCAATCCATCCTAGAGGCGTTCTTTGCTCAATGAAAGTCATTGGAGGAATTTAACATATAATAATCTTGGGCTTTAGATAGGTAGGGTCTAGATACTTCTTAAAGTTCTCTCAAGGTATGTCTTTATTTTCCCAGTAGAAATTCCTTGGGTTATTTTTAATAGTGTCAGTCTCTGCAGAAACCAGGCCTTTCTTAGGTTTGAATTTTTATAGGCTTTTCAGACTCAACTGTGTTTCAAGAGTATCTGCTCTCTATTTTGCTCTTTTTTTACATTTGTTTATATATGATTTTTATAATGCTTTTATTGATGTTTTGTGTATTTCAGACATCATTTCTCAGTTCAATTTAGACATATTCCCCTTCCCCTTCCCCCCACCCCACCCCAGATCATGCACTCTGCCATAACAGTCTTGAATCTTTCTTTCAGTCTATTTTTATGTTTCGGAAATCACATTTTCCTCCTTGAATTTTATGTTACTCTAAAATATGAATGCATACTTTCCACTCATATACTGTAATTACAGAGTCCGAAAGTAAGTGGCGGATCAATTCTAAAGCCTGTTAAGAAATTTACATTATAACAACATAGTTGCTTTCTATTTTACTCTTGATTGTCACTGTAGATCTAGATAAAACTAACAAGAAACATATTGCAAGCTGAATAACAGATTTCTTTGAAATTTCCTCTGGCACATTACTTAATCTGTCATTTATAAATTCATTCTCCTTCAGTGTTTCAGAGCATGGATTAAAATTTGGACACATTATTTAGCAGAAAGAAACACCTGGCCTCTAGTCCAGTTCCCAGGAGAGTTCTTCCCATGTGAAACTTCATGAGCCTGGCCTTCAATCTCCACATTTCTATAAATATTCTGATCTTTTGCCCTGCCACCTAAATCATGTACTCTGTTCTATTTTCAGCATTCTGGACTTCATGTAATCTACTACTCCAATCTTTACCAGATTTCTCCTGAAAAGCAGAACCAAATTCAGAACAACCACCCAAAATCTCTGGCATAAGAATGCCTTCTTATTTGTATTCTTTAATATATTTATTTTGTGTGTGTGTGTGTTGGGGGTGGCAGTGACATTTGGTGCTCAGGGAACAACTTCTGGGAGTGAGTTCTCTCTTTCCACCATGTGTGTTCTGAGCCTCAAACTGAGATCCTCAGGAGTGGTGGGGGACTCCTTTACTTGTTGAGCCATCCAAACTCCAAACTTTTGTTAGTTTTTGTTATCATGAGAAAATACCCTAGTAGAAGAAGTACATGGGGAAAATATTTATTTTTTTCGTACTTTTGGAGATTTTGCCACACAGTACACAGGTCCATTGAACATCATGGAAGTGAAAGAATGCAACAGAGGGTGACTTGTGACAGCTCAGAAAAGGGGTCAAAGGCTACAGACTAAGTACAAGCTTCAAAACTCTGTCCTCAGTGACCTAAATACATACCTATATCCTACTTCCTAACATTTACAGAACCTCCCAAAACAGTACCACCAGCTGTGGATAAAGTATTTAATACAAGACTATGCATGGTAATCAAACCATATATAACTACTCATTTCAGATTTTATTATTATATTTAAATGATAATATAGCTACATTTGACTAAATAAGTCAATGTGATGAAATCTTATTTTAACAATGAAAAATAGTTTCAAATGTTCATTTATTCATGTGTGTGTGTGTGTATACACATGCCACAGCACATATATGGATGTCAGAGAACAACTTTTGTAAGTTGGTTTGTTCATTCCATGTTGTACTGTATATTACAGATATATCTAAATGAAGACAGCCTGACCCTTAAGCATCAGCTAAAACCAGGAGTAAGCCTGGGAGAACTTACATTTTCTGATTTACTTTGAAAGTATTACCTACCAAAAATGACTTTTTCTGTCTTTATTGAAATATCCAGCATGATTAAAAAAAGCAAGGATTTTTCCTTTCTGATTCCTCCTGACCCAGAACAGCATATGCAACCACAAATATCTATTATCAAACTAACCCCACGTGTTGTTTGGAACAAGAGCAGGATAATTTGTTGCTTTCAGTGACATTCACAGCTCTCAGCATGGATACTTTCATAACATACATACATACATTTTTCTGGGTCCAGGAAAGAAAAGGACATGAGGGGTTGAAGCTATAAAATTAGGTTACAAGAGGATTCCAAAACTTAAGAACATTTTTTGTTGCAAATAAGCTGAAAGTGTTAAATAGCCTCAAACTTAAGATTAAATTTGGTTATAATGCTATGTAAAATTCCTATGTGGCATTCTGAGTAAAGCCATTCCACACAACCTTTGGATCCAGGGATCAAATCAAGATTATCAGACTTGGAAGCAAGGACATTTATCCACAGAGCCAACATGTCAGCCAAACAATGACAAAGTTTTATATTAAAATAACCATTTTCTTTCAGTTTTGTATTCTCAGAAATTATTTCCAGGCCCATGTGATTGGATTATATGACTGAATTATGGACAATAGAATATGAAAAGAAAGATATATGTCCCCTGGGAATCTCTCACTGCATTTCTTTCCCTTTTCCTATGACCAAGCTAGTCATTTGTAGAGCTTACAGAATCACAATATAAATTGAGAAATCCGGCATTTTGTCATGTATGCATTATGTAGCATTAGGCATCTTGTTCCTCTTACAAACTTTCTTGTTCCTAAGAAATCCTCACAATACGGTATCTGAACAAGACCTGCATAATGACAACACCAATTGATAGGCTAGTGTAAATGGAGAAAATTTCATAAAGTTACATCTCCAGATGAAGAGCAATAGCCAGATGAAGAGCAATAGGCAATTAGCCGGGAGTGGTGGCGCACGCCTTTAATCCTAGCACTCAGGAGGTAGAGGCAGGTGGATCTTTGTGAGTTCAAGGCCAGCCTGGTTTACAGAGTGAGTTCCATGACAGCTGGGGCTACAGGGAGACCCTGTCTTGAAAAGACAAAAAAAAAAAAAAAAAAAAAAAAAAAGAGGAATAGGCAATTAATGGATAATGAGGGAGGATCAGTTTTCTCCAGTGACATACTCCCTGATAGGTTATATCATCTTAAATAGTCAGCCTAAATGCAAGAGCAACATTAAATGGACTCTGTGTATTATTTGTAAATATATATATGTAGATTTCTTAATTTATGTATGTATATGAAAGACTAATAATGAAAGAAATGAACTAAAAGTTGAGAGGGTGTTATAGGGGGACACGGGAGGAGTTTGAGGGGAATGGGAAGGGTGAATACAATCTAAATATAATACTCATATATAAAATTCTTAATATTATTATATATTATTTTATATTTTATATATAACATTTTAATTTATATATAATTTATAATATTTTATATATATTAATATATAATATTATAAAAAGTAAGTATATAAATAGAATGGAATGCATGATTTCAGTAGTGAAAGTAAGGGAGCTGTCAACAAGAAAAAGAGTCTAATGATCAAAATATAGGAAATTTGCTAGAATTTGATAATAAAGGTTTTAAGTTGTAAATGAATTCTTGTAATTAATTTTTGTGTAGTTTTTAGTCTGAGTGATCATGACATTTTCCTGTATACATGACTTTGGTTTCGGCTTTCAAAGTCACGAAACAGTAGAAAATATTTTTAAAAAACCTTAAATCTTCAAAAGCCTAAATGCACATAGTTTAAGCAAAATAAGATACATAACTTGAAATTAGGAAGTATCTCAATTATGTTGAAAACTTGTTTTAAAAGCTAGTATGAAACTTGTAATGCATTTGCAAAAATTTATGTGACTGTTAACAAACCATATAAATACATGACCCCCATATCATTTTTCATATTATATATATATATATATGGCACCAAGGTTTCTTAGAAAAAAAATTGTGTTTCCTGAGCACATAAACTGAAGTTTATGGGATTTAATTAAAGTAGTCTATGATCTCAGAGAGGAATACACTAGTACATTTGGTTATGCTGATGCTGTGAAAATATTCCACTTGCCTAAGCAGTCCAGGAAGTTCAACCCAGACCCTTTTTGTAGTAGGCTTAGTTTTACTGTCATAGAGAAATATTATAAATGGGCACAGATAAGAGGCAGTGTACCCTGTAAAATATGTCCCAGTGGATAAATTCCAAGTGCTTTCTTCCATTTTGTTTCCATGTTTTTGAGACTCTCTAGCTGTGGCTGGCTGGATACTATCCATGGAGTCCAGAATGACTTTTAATTCACTGCAATTCCCCTTTCTCGTCATGAATGCCGTGATTGACCACATGTCTAGTTTCTAGATATTTTTGTAAATTGTAAGTTAATATCTGTTATTTTTTAATTTTCATTCATTCCTCAGAATTGGATAAGATATTTTCCTGTGCTTTATTAACTGACTTTCATTCTACTATTTTAAGGAATTAAGCATAACTGTTAGGGTGAAACTGAGTAACATCCCAAGGCAATAATGAATGAATGGAAACAGTCCCATTGATTTGTCAGGCATATACTCATGATAGCTATATCTATACTTTTTCTCAGATGTTACTAGACATAATCTGTTATACATTTCTCAAAATTACCAGCCAGGACAGTTTTGTAAATAAAATATAGTTAAATTGAGTTAAATTTATGGGCTCTAATTTTCTATTTGCTACTTCCTCAAATCTGCCTTAGATTTAGCAATTAATGAGGCAAAAATACATTTTCTGGTGTTTAGAGGAAGCCACATGCTGTTCACATTGGAGTTCAGACTTCTTGTCTGAATTTTGAGAAAACAGTTTCTGTTTTTTTTTTTTTTGAACCTTTGTTTCTTTATAAAGTGGCCCTTAGTGTCCACATGCAGAGTTTTGTAAGGGACATGGAATGAAGGGGAAAAGAAAACACTTCAAAGTCTGGAATTGACTTTGAAATTGAATAAATAGAGGCCGGTAGAAGCTTGAAGGACATTATAGAGTAGTTTAGATTGACTCACAGTCTTGAAATATGTTCACTGAAGCATTTCCAGTGAAGGATGAAAGCTCAGCAGTTCATGGGAAACATGGTAAAGGCACCCTGTGTCAATTTGAAGAAAAATATCATTATAAACAGAATAGAGAACTGCAGGTGCTAAAAGTGGGTCTGGTGAAGTTTGTGGGCACAATTATGTAGAAAGAGGAATTTGTAAGAGATCAGCTTGGTCACATAGTTTTTAAGTTTTTATTTAATTTATCATTAGTGCTAATGTTTGTTTTTGTACTTGTTTGTATGTTTATGTTTGTGTGTTTGTGTGTGTGTATTTGTGAGTAAGGTATGCATGTATATGTGTGTGTATGCATGTACACCAATGCCATGGTGCATGTATGAATGTCTGGAGAAACATTATGAATTAGCTTCTCTCCTTCCACGTTTATATCTGTTTCAGGAGTCAAACTGGTGTCACTAAACTCAAATGATGAGCACCTTCATCTGATATGTGAGCGATCCTGATGACCTATATTAGATATTTTTAAAAACGTCACTGGGAATGGTGGCAGACACATTTGATCTGAGGAGGCAGAGGCAGGTGGATTTCTGTGAGTTCAAGGCTAACCTGGTCTACTTAATGAGATCCAGGTGGCATGGGCTTCATAATTACACCCCATCTAAAATAAAAGTTCCAAGAGAAGCTATCCAAATGTCTTCTGAGTTTTCCTTGCTAGTAAAATTGTTGAGTAAAAAGAAAAACTGATGGAGAAATTACAAGACCAACAGACAAAATGTAGCAAGTGCTTATTTTAGGGGCCTTTTGTTTATCTAAATCCCAAACAATGCGGAAACTAAGAAATTCATGGTTGGAAAGTGTGCTGTGGACAAATGTAAAAAGGCCTGGGCAGCATTCTGTGGAAAAGCTTAGGGATTTGACTCATAGCTCACTTATTTCATCACAAGAATAGATACAGGATTACCCAGAAAATATGAGGGGGTATATTCTTATCTAGTTCTTCGGGAAAAGCCCTTTGCTTACTCATCACTGTGAAATACATGTTAGAGCCATCGATTTTGGAAAGTTCAATAGCAGTAAAAATGCAGTCATTGTTGAATATGAGTGATCAGAACAGACAGCCTTCCTTTGTTTATAAACTTTGAGAGAACACTTTCAGTTCTTCATTTACAGTATGAGGTTGGTTGTGTATTGGTCATATGTAAACTTTGTTATCAATATCTTATCATTATAAATCTAAGTTTTCAAAGCCTCTTATTATGGAGAAATATTAAGTTTATTAAATGTTTTCTCTGCATATGTTAAGATGAATGTGTGAATAAAAACAAATAAAAATTTTAAAAAATGCAGTCATCACACACTGGGCTTTACTGAGAAGGGATGAGAGGAAAGGAAGTGGCCACAGTTTAAGAGGGTCAAGCAAGCTGTGAAACACCACAAATCCTGCCCCACCCTCATGAAAAAGAAGATGCCTCCAAGAAACAACCTTGGCTCAACAGACATAACCTGTGCATACAGGTCTGGCCACGGCACCAGGAGACAAATCTCTGAGCACGAAGGTCATGCTAGTGGACACAAAGAATTACTCCTATCCAGTAGATCCTTAGCTACAGCAGTGTACTCTGGTCATACACCCTCCCTTTACCTACTTCTTCCATGTATACTCGACCATTCCTACTCAACATGAATCACCTTTGACAAAACACACATGGAGTGCAGTTCATGTTGTCCAATATAGTCTTGGATATGTGGACATCAATGGAAGTACAGTCAACTTACCAGGGTCCAGACTCTTAAAGAAGTTAGTCTTTTAAAGAAGAGACTAACTCTTCCCCCAGGAAGGGGTAGAAAGATTGTAAAAGCCTGACAGGTGGATGACCACAAGGAAACAGAGTTTTCCAGAAAGCTGGGACTTTACCAATATAAAGTAACAGCAATTGTTTATTTTATTTTATTTTATTTTTAATTTTATTTATTTTTGTATGTGTATGGATGTACTGTCTGCATGTAGATCTGTGCACCCGTGTCGTGCCATGCCACGGAGGTCAGAAGAGGGTGTCAGATTGCCCTGGAACTGGAGTTAAAGAAGGTTTTCAGCCACCATGTGGGTGCTGGGGATTGAACCCGGGTCCTCTGCAAGAGTGATCAACTCTCTTAACCACTAGGCCATCTCTCCACCCCCAAGTCACAGCAATTGTAATGGCTTGCATAAGACTCAAGCAAGCTCAACTCAGACAAAATCCCAGCACAGAAGTGGGGGATTGTGAAGAAGCCCCAACAGTATCTGAGGTACAATTGCAACCTGTAACTACAATTCTTGATTTTAAAATGTATTCAATTTAGTATGGGAATGCCATTCTAATTTGGAAGTAGAAAGCTTGTTACCTGGTTTTACATGATTATAAGTGGGGATTAATTTTCTCCAGAGTATGTAGATCATACCCACAGTCTTTTTTTTGAATACTTTTATTGATGAATTTTGTATTTCATTCATTATCTTTCAGTCCAGTTTAGACACATTCCCTTCTCCCTGCCCCCAACCCACTCCAGTTCATGCATTCTGCCATACATGTCTCGCATCTTTCTCTCAGTCTCTCCAAAGTTTTTCCCTGCAGAGGCTTGTTATTTTGGGAAGAGTTTAAGCTTATCATTCAGTTCTTTAACCCAGTCTTTATGTTGATCTTTTCCCTCCCCTTTGTATTGTTCAAACAAATTCCAATATATTCATCACATATGCATCAAAATTATGACCTCTGGGAATAAACTCTATGTTAATTCCAAAATAGGAATTCACATTTTCCCCCTTTAATTTTATGTTACTCTAAAATATGAATACATACTTTCTACCCATGTACAGTAATTACAGAGTCTGAAAATAAGTGGTAGGTTGATTCTAGAGCCTGTTAAGAGATTTGCATTATAACAACATAGTTGCTTTCAGATAAAAAGAAATATTACAATAACTGTTCAGCTTGCCTTTCAACTGGGGATTTGGTGTTAGCATTCACAAATGAGGGAAAATATTTGCTGCTTGCTTTTCTGGAACTCTGTTACTTCACTTAGATAATGGCTTCAAGTTTCATCCATTTACCTACAAATTTCATGATGTCATCTTTCTTTACCACTAAATAGTACTCCATTGTGTAGATGTACCACACTTATGAAATCCACTTGTCTCTTGAGGGGATTTTGGGGTGCTTCCAGCTCTTCACTGGTGAAGAGAGCTTCAATAACATGGATGTGCATGTATCTTTGTGGTAGGATGAGTCTTGTGGATATATACCCAGGAGTGGTAGGATGGCGTCAGGTGGTAAGCTCATTTTGTCTTTTAAGGGTACTCCATACTGCTTTTCACAGTGGTTGTATGAGTTTACAGTCCCACCAGCACTGGATGAGTCTTCCCCTTTCCGCACAACCTCTCCAGCATTTGGTGTCTTTTGTTTTCTTGATCTTAGCCAGTCTTATTGGAGTGAGATGATATCTTACAGTGGTTTTAATTTGCATTTCCTTAATTAATATAGTAAAAATGTCCATTTTACCCAAATTGATGTATAGGTTCAATTCAATCCGTATCAAAATCCCCATGAGTTTCTTCACAGACTTGGAAAAAAAAATTAAATTCACATGGAAAAACAAAAGAACCTGAATAGCTAAAACAACCCTGAGTGAAAAGTGCAATACAGGGGAAACTGCTTTACCAGACTTGAAGCTGTACTACAGGGGCATAGTTATAAAGACAGCCTGGTGCTGGCACAAAAACAGACCTGTTGACCAATGGAACAAAATTGAAGATTCAACCTTGAGCTCATATAATTTCAGCCACCTCATATTTGACAAAGGAGCAAAAAATCCTCAATGGAGGAAGGATAGCATCTCCAGCAAATGGTGCTGGCAAAACTGGATCAACATGTGTAGAAGAACAAAAATAAACCCCTACCTCTCACCCTGTACAAAAATCAATTCCAAGTGGATAATGATCTCAATATGAAGCCTGAGACCCTGAAGGCTATAGAAGAAAAAGTTGGCAACAACCTACAAGACATAGGCATAGGAAAAGAAAGACTTTCCAAATCAGACAGCAACTGTGCAGGAATAAGGTCAACAGTTGACAAATGGGACCTCATCAAACTCAAAAGCTTCTATACAGTGAAAGAAACGATCAAGAAAGTGAAGAGAAAACCCACAGAGTGGGAGGAAATCTTCACCAGTGATACATCTGACAGAGCATTAATGTCCAGAGTATATAGACTACTCAAAAAACAAAGAAGTAAGAAAAAAAATGACCTACTGAAAAGATGGAGTAAAGAGCTGAACAGAGACTTCACCAGTGAGGAATTAAAGAAACATCTTAAAAAGTGTTCAGCATTACACCCACAGTCTTAGCCATATAATTTAGATGGCTTAAATAAGGTAAGGATTTAATAACTTTGGCACTCTGAGATCAGCTTTTCAATTTAAGTCTGATAATGGAATGGTGCTGTGTGACTATTATGTAGAAACCATTTTCATTAACTCTAGATTGAGAGGATGATGACAGGCCAAGTAAAGGATTTGATCTACATTCAGCGTGGTGACAATTTGGAAACTTTGCTTACAAGAGTGCAAACATACCATATCCCAAGAAGACAACAAAAGATATGGATAATATTGGGATGGAGTGTATACAGCAAAAATATACCCTTGAAGAGGAAGATGAAGACATACCATTGTAAAACCTGGTACCAAGTGAATGACATCCTTGTAAGGAAGATACAGGGACACATATTCTGCAACCATGTTGTAATAGTGGCAAAGATATTGACTGATATAAAGCCAAAGAATGCCAATATTTTCTGCAAAAATTTGCCTAAATATAAATAAGCAAGAGCTCAATCTCATCTGCAGGGGGTAGAGTAAGACTAAACATGGACATCTTGAATTCAGCCATCTAGACTCCACACGTCTCTTATTTCAAATGAGTTTATTCTAAAAACAAAACAAAAGGACAACAAAATAACAATATGAAATGTGAAGCCTTAACTTTTGCCAGCTTCTTTTCCATCTATAGTTCAAGAAAGATGGGGTTGAGAACATGTGTTTGACCATTTAGGGAAATAACTATTACTATAATTTACAACTGGTACTTCCCTTTCTATATCAGTGAAAATTTGATCAATGTATTTATGTAAGGACTGTGCCTAAATGAATGAATGAAGGTAGCCCCATGTAAAAATCCAATAGGAACAAAGCATGGGGTTCACATAGAACCCCATCTAAAGAAATCATCAAATTCACAGGACATTGAGCAGAATATTACAAATAACAAAGCAAAACAGAAAAATAATTATCCTTACCTAAGAAACTTAAAACAGAAGCACAAGCTTTAACATCTTTCTAGTTATTTCCCAAAATATATTTGAGAAAGAAAAATAGTTAATCTTTCAAATATGTAAAATTCCCAGGAATTCACCAATTAAATATCCTAATGCATAGATAGAATTAGGAAATATATGCATTCGATTTAATTATTCATAGAATCCAAGAGATGAAAGAGCTTATTATTTCCAAAGAAAGACAATTATTACAATTCTAACCTATATCTTAAAAAATAAAGAATATTTTATCTCAAAAGTTCAATTATAAATTTGAGATTGCAGCTGCCCATAAATAGAGCTGGGGAGATGGTTCAATAGTTGGTTTAAGAATACTGACTGTGGGGCTGGAGAGATGACCTAGCGGTTAAGAGCGCCGACTGCTCTTACAGAGGACCCGGGTTCAATCCCCAGCACGCACATGGTGGCTGAGAACTGTCTGTAACTCCAATTCCAGGAGAACTCCAGTTCAAGGGGAATCCAAGACCCTCTTCTGACCTCCGTGGCATTGCACGACACGGGTGCACAAACCTACATGCAGACAATACATTCACACACATAAATAAATAAATAAAATATTAAAAAAAAAAGAATACTGACTGTTCTGCGGAGGACTCTGGTCCAGTTCCCAGCACCCATTTGTCAACAGACAATAATCTATAACTCTAGTTCCAGGTAAACCAATGCTACATGGGGATTGTATGACAGAGGTACACTTACATACATGCAGGCTAAATACTCATACATATAAAATAAAAATAAATACATGTTCTGGGGGCTGGAGAGATAGCCTAGCAGTTAAGAGCACCGATTGCTCTTGCAGAGGACCGAGGTTCCATCCCCAGCACCCACATGGCGGTTAAGAACCGTCTGTAACTCCAATTCCAGGAGAACTCTGGTTCCAAGGGAATCCGAGATCCTCTTCTGACCTCTGTGGCATTGCACGACACGGGTGCACAAACCTACATGCAGACAGTACATTCATACACATACAAAAATAAATAAAAAATTTTAATAAAAAAATTTAAAAAATATATGTTCTAAAAGTACTCAGAGAAAAATATATTGGATTCAACTGACACTAGAATAACCATTTTGTAATGAAAATATGAAATGAACCATAAGCAATGGAAATTATATAAAATTAGATGCAAAACAGCCATAAACTCAATAGGTTTAAGCAAACATACAAAAATGCAGACAAGGCGGGCTGGAGAGATGGCCTAGCGGTTGAGAGCGCCGACCGCTCTTACAGAGGACCCGGGTTCGATCCCCAGCACCCACATGGCGGCCGAGAGCCGTCTGAAACTCCAATTCCAGGAGAACTCCAGCTCCAGGGGAATCCGAGACCCTCTCCTGACCTCCGCGGCATTGCACGACACGGGTGCACAGACCTGCATGCAGACAGTACATTGATACACGTACAGAAATAAATAAAAAAAAAATTAAAAAAAAATGCAGACAAAATGTATAGACATACCACTGAATTATGAGACAACTTTGAGCATTACACAGGTATGATATCATGCACGGGTGATAGCATTCCTTGCGGTTTAAAAGATACATAAACATATATTTCAATAAGTAATCAGTAATGTATTTCCAGTGATAAAAACTGTAAGGCTAAATATCAAAGAACTCCATTCTAAGTATTAGAAACCTAAAGAAGGCTATACCATAATTAATGTGCTAAAATATCAATGATAAATATATTTAAATACATGGAAAATAAAAAGAATGCTACATACAGAACACAAGGAATAAATAAAATGCCAGGTTTCTTTTTGGACACATTTTAAACAAGAACAGAACAAATTTTTTTTTTTTATTTTTAAACAAGAACAGAACAAAATATTTTTAATATGCTACAGGAAATTCCAACCATATTTTATTCGGCATGAGAGCTAATTGACTGTATGTAATAGAATAAACCCTGTTCCATCTTTTCTATCCCCAAAATAGATGTGTAACATCTAAAATCTACACTCATATGAATTAATATTTAGGAAACAGAAAATCTATCTACCACATTAATGGTTGATTTTAACTCAGTATTTTATAAATCAAGCTGTTTAGGGGCTCAAATAAATCATATGATCTATTCAAATCTGTTGTATGGATATGCTATTCTTGTAACAATATTTACCTCATGGGGCTAGAGAGATGGCTCAGTGGTTAAGAGCACTGACTACTCTTGCAGAAGACGCAGGTTCAATTCCCAGTACCCACATGGTGGCTAAAATCCATCTTAGGCCTGGTATGGTGGCACATGCCTTTAATCCCAGCACGCGGGAAGCAGAGGCAGGTGGATCTCTGTGAGTTCAAGGCCAACCTGGTCTACACAGTGAGCTCCAGGCCATGGGACTAAAGGGAGACCCTGTCTCAAAGGAAAAAAAAAAAGAATTTAATCATTATGCACAAGATATCAAACTTAATCTTTCTATATAAGGGACAAGTAGACTATTAACATTTATTATTTTGGCACAAATAGAGTGTAATCTTTTTTCATACTGATTGTGGGCAAGGTCCTAGGTGCTATGACTGAAAAGCTAATGTAGAGGTGGCCCCTTGGTCTTGAATTACACAGTATAATGAAGAAAAAACATTATAACAATAAACCAATGAACAGAGGAAAGAATGGTCACATAAATAAAATTATATAGACAAAATATATTGCTAGATTACTGGTGAGAAGGCATTTCTCACCAGTAAAGTGGGACCAACTTTTCTATGCTCAGAAAATCAGAAGGGAGGAAAGTCAGGATTAAAGTAAGGTGCACATTACACCAAGCAATGAGACAAAAAGGAGTATTGTGGCAAGAATTGCAGAACAAGCATAATGCCCATCCTTAATCTTACAGAGTGATGCTTAAGAAATAAGTTACATCTGGGGCTGGAGAGATGGCCTAGGGGTTGAGAGCGCTGACCACTCTTACAGAGGACCCAGGTTCGATCCCCAGCACCCACATGGCGGCTGAGAACCGTCTGAAACTCCAATTCCAGGAGAACTCCAGTTCCAGGGGAATCCGACACCCTCTTCCGACCTCCGCGGCATTGCACGACACGGGTGCACAAACCTACATGCAGACAGTACACTCATACACATACAAAAATGAATAAAATAAAATTAAAATTAAAAAAAAGAAATAAGTTACATCTCTTCCTCCTCAGCAGCTCGATATTAATTGTCTTCCATAACTGTGAATTCCAGTAGAAAGAGTAGTTTTAACATCAATAGTACACACTGGAAAATGTATATCATGCATAGATACAAAATAAAATGAAGTAATACTAAGAGAATAACAGAGTTCATTTTTTTCTGATTAAGCAATCATAGCACCCTCATCCAGTTATTAACGCATGAATATACAGAACTAAATTTAATTGGAGATAAAGCTTCTTAATTGGCATGAAGCCATCAGAGAAATAGACGGCAGGTACTGGGTTACCGGTTAACAGAGAGAATGTTCATGCTGATTTAGGTGTCAAAGCTGCTACTCCAAGTGCCACCTTGTGAATAGAGTGACATTGGTGGCAATTAGGAGGGAAACACTATCTGACAGTGAGGGCAGTGAAAATGAATACCAGCAGAAAGATACAACATGAAATGTATTTACAGAAGGGCAAGAGAGACAGTAAATAGTAGTAACTATAGAATTGTGTCTAGAAATAAGCAAACTATCATTGACTGTTAAAGGAGTTGACTAGCATTGTTAGCTTAAAGAATAAGTGCCATATTCTTGCAATTAAATTTATAATTTTTTTAAATTCTTCAAGTAGGGTTTGATAGATTAATATTTTCATTATCCAGGAACACATTTGTACAATTTGTGAGTCATTAACACCATTGCTAACGCTGTCCCAAATTATAACACATATCCAGGAGGCTGGAGAGATGGCCCAGCGGTTGAGAGCACCGACTGCTCTTGCAGAGGACCCAGGTTCGATCTCCAGCACCCACATGGTGAGCTTAGAACCGTCTGAAACTCCAATTCCAGGAGAACTCCAGTTCCAAGGGAATCCGACACCCTCTTCTGACCTGCGCGGCATTGCACGACACGGGTGCACAGACCTGCTTGCAGACAGTACGTTCATACACATAGAAAAAATTAAATTAAAAATAATTTTAAAAAACACATATCCAGTACTTTCCCTATTGCTCTCTTCAACCATAGAAAAACAGGCCATACAATGAATCTTCACTTGAACCATTACTTTTCATTTGGAAGTGTGAGCTGAAAAAGGCATTTCATGTCTTCTCTAAATGGTGTTTCCATTTGTATACCTATATTGTTTATTTTCTAGGCTTCAATTTACCATTATATGCTATCTCATTAAGGCCTAAGAGGATTGGCTGACAAAGAAAAAGATAGGTAGTTTCAATTACCATCATTCAAGAAGACCATTTGCTATTAATTCTTATCCTGTTTCTTTTAATGAAGATGAGAATGCTCTAAGAAAAGTCATCTCAAAATAAGCATGCAATTAAACTTTCCTGAATTTAGTATGTACAAATTTAATAAAATTCATGAATGTCTCATGCTAAGCTTTATTGAATCATTTTAAATTGTTTGATAATTTCATATGCTGGGCGTGGTGGAACACACCTTTAATCCTAGTACTAGGGAGGCAGAGGTAGGCGGATCTTTGTGCGTTCAAGGCCAGCCTGGTCTACAGAGAGAGTTCCAGGCCTGTTGAGGTTACAGGGAGACCCTGTCTTGAAAAGACCAATAAATGAATAAATAAATAAATAAATAAATAAATAGTTTGATAATTTCATACATGTACATATTCTTATTAAATCCATTTCTCATTCCTTCACCTCCCAGTCTTCCTGTATTCCCCTTCACCTGTTTTGCCTTCCAACTTCATGTAGTCTTTTTTTTTTTTTTAACCCTCTCAGCCCTCTTACTGCTACCTGTTTTGCGTGGGATAGGACCATTTACTGGAGCAGGAGAGCATGGATAGCCTCTAAGGGGCCATGTTTTATGCACAGAACTACAGTTTCCATCATTTTGGTATGACTTGCTTCCACATCTCCAGGGGTATAAATCACAATACTGAGAATTCCCATTAGTAAACATGTTGAGTTAACATTGACAAACAGACCTAGTGAACTGCTATGTCTTCAAAGGCACAAATGTGAGTGAACATAGACAAACACACATAAGAAATACATATACATACACATGTACATATAATTGAAATATTTATCCTGTGCTGCTAGATTTTTTATCAAAATGCACCTGAAGAGAGCAATGCAAGTTGTATTTCATAAAAACAGGACAATTATGTACTTCCACAGCTCTCCCTGGCTTTCTGCTTTTTTCCTGTATCTAGTATAATTAAATTTTAATTGTGAGAAATTTTCCTGTTAATTCTTCATTTTTCAAAGTTCATCCAAAATATAATGACTGAACATTAATGGTATCATGAATTAGACTGAGGCTGAATTGGATATGTCATTTCTAATATATCAAAGAAAATATGTTTCCTGGGGGAGTTTGAAAATGCTAGTGTAAAATTTGGAATGAAATAAAACAAATGAAGTTTCACAGAATTTATATCTTCATTACAGTAAAATGTCCTTCTTAGAAATAGTAGATCTTGTTTGGTTACCCCATAAAATTTCAAACACCCATCACTGAATTAAATCAAAGCCAAATGACCATATGGTTAAATTATTCACACTGGAATACTGCTTTTTAAAATTCTTTTTAGTTAGGTTACAGCAGTCCCTCGCTAATCCTGATGCATTAAAAATGTCTGACACATTAGCATATTTTATAATTGAGCTGAGAAATGATGTTACCATTAATTTATTTTTGAAATATTAACTTTCTTTTAAAGAAAGTACAGTGAATAAATGTCAGAAATATTTAAGACAACATACTGCTCTATCAGGTATGTCCTTGAAATTCTAAGCTACATTAACATGAAGATTACTGTGCCTTTGAAGAACATTCTCTTTGGATCAAGGCAAACTGTACTTTGAATCATATTACTGAGCAGGCCAACATGAGTAATTAAAAATGCAGAGACACAAGAAAATTGACCATTTTAATAGTATATAATCTGGTATACTTCTTATGCTTCTTAATTCAGAAGAATTTATACTTAATAATGGTGTTTGTTTTCACTGAAACTTTTGCACGTTTGTATTATAGAATGACCTATCTTCTATATTTAATTTTGTGTGGTAAATTTTATAATGTAATAGTTTAAATAAATAGTGTCTCCTCTAAAATTCTAAATTGTTCATGATGAGAAAATAAGGTATATGCTATCAATTCCTCCCCATAACAGTACTCCTAAAAATATTTAATTTTTTTCATTTATTTCTAGATAAAGTTATATATATATATATATATATATATCCCCGTCTACCTCACCCCCTCTTTATTTTTTTCCGTCTTTCCTCGCATAACGTTCCTATCTCTCTCTCTCTCTATCTCTCTCTCTCTCTCTCTCCAACATACCGAGCTTGAGATTTTTTTGATGTCTTAATATTTGAGTGCCAGACACAATATTTTTCAGTGTTTATGTAAGTTAAAATATTTACATAAGCAAATACACATATTCACTTATAATGTTTGATGAAATAACTCAAAAGAATACTCAGTAAAATGATATTAAGGAGTAATAACAAGAATAATAATATAGGAAAGATAAATATTAAAATATAATTTTCAGATTTAAATTGTCAGCACCCAGAGGGAATGCTGAGGTCAGTGGAATGCAGGTCAAATCATATTTTTGTGATTTCTATATATATTTTAAATTAATATTTTTTAAAAATCCATAGAACTAGTGGGGTGTTTTTTTAGTTTTTATTTATGCACTTGAACATTCAAGAGCATTTCTAGTGAGGCTCTGCCATTTGAAAAATCCATACTCCTGTTTTATCAGCTCTTCCAGGTATATATTAAATTATTTTCTCCAAATAAGAAGTACTTATTACTTTATATTTCAGAGTGACAGATCAATGTGTAAAGATACCAATGGATTCAGTGCCCTTGAAAAAATGATGTATTGACTAGAGGATCTCACTTATTTACTAGAGTGCATCCGAATGCCAAGATTAATGTCCTGCACCACCATGCCCAGCTTAAAGACAGGTCTTAGCCACCATGTGGGTGCTGGGAATTGAACTGGGGTCCTCTGCAAGATAAGCCTGTGCTTTTAACTGCTGAGCCATCTCTCCAGCCCCTCTAGAGTGCATTTTTTCAGTGGTCCAAAGATTTTTCTAATGATCTTTCAACTGTTTAATGAAAAGTAAGTGATAGCTCATACTCTGTAATTGTGTATAACAGACTTACTGAAACTTGCTTTATCTTTTTAATAATAATTTACTGTATTAGGTCTAGGCTCTCCCTTGAGAAATTTTGGTGCAAGTTCATGATCAAAGAATGAAGAAAACGGAGTCTGATGTTCTTGGGAAATTACTAGAGCATGGGAATGTAGACACTCAAAATCTTTTTTTTTTATTGTTATTGATGCTTTGTGTATTTCATACATCATTTTCCAATTCAGTTCAGGCATATATCCCCTTCCCTTCCCCCCACCCCACCCCTACCCATCCCAGATCATACATTCTTCCATAACTTTTCTGCATCTTTCTCTGTTTTGTTTTGTTTTCTTTTTTTTAACAATAAGTGATAATTTGTGAGTACAAGCATCCTTCATGTAAAACCAATTTGCAAGCAGTTGTGCCCAAACCCACACAGCTCATGGGTCCCACCACCCAGCAGGGGGGGCTTGTATGTTCAATCAAGTTGATCAAATGAGTGTCCAGTCTATATTGTTGTAGTTTCACCATTCACCCCAATCGCAGCCCTTACATTCTACCACGCCCCCTCTTCCGCAGATTGTTCCCTAGGCTTAGAAAAGGGGCACAGGTGGATGAGAAGCAAAACACTCTACTTTCTCTGGAGCTGTTGTCTTGGTCTCTAGTCAATTCTGGCTGTTTTCTTTCATGGGCTGCCAGCTTGTCCAGGCATAACCTTTCGATCCTACTAATGAAGCACATGCAATTAGATATTTAGGTATTTAAACAGTATAATATATAGCCTTTCGATCCTACTAATGAAGCACACGCAATTAGATATATAGGTATTTAAACAGTACTAATTGTTATGGTAGGTTACTTTGGTATAGACACAGATGTTTGGATGGTATGTTAATTCATGAATTACATTTTCTTCTGTTAAGTATGGCAGGGTCTTCATGTGGTTTATAACATCTCCTAACCATTAGAGGATGTAAGCTTGTGGCATCAGCTGTGGGTTATTCCTCCAAGGAGAGAGCTAATAGCCAATTAGATTTGGGATATACAGACATATGGCTGCCACTGCTGCACAGTATTTCCAGGCAGATGAGGTGTAGCCGGTGCTGACGGAGGAGTCTTGCTTGACTCAAGGAGACCTATATTTGCTTTATTGGTTTAGTGGCCTTTGGTAACACTCTCTGGCATTCCAGAGACCATCTGTATACTTGCAAGTGCGGTATCCATACATCTTTCCCATGTTTATATCAGGTCTTCATCAGCAGGGCCTTATTGCCTCTCTTCCTGCAGATATCCCAGTTTGGAGGCAAGGGGCCTTTACCATTTGTGGGGGCTTGGATCCCCTGGCCAACATCTCCTTGGTAGAATAATCCATTGTTGGTGTCAGAGCTCCTGTATTAATATATTTTGCTTAAGTGCATAGCTTAAGCAGACTTTAGCATTATACTTGATTCTGAATAGAGAGTAATCCTTTTCAGAGTTTCTATGTCCATTAGTCAATTAAAGAAGGCAGTTTTACCGATTTTACAAGAGAATAAAAAAAAGAAAAGACACTCAAAATCTTTTGAGCAATGTTATCCCACAGTATTTAATGTTATATCTGGAGTTGTAACCTATAGGATAATCATTCTCTAATTCAGAGTGAATCTTCATTCTGCTCATTAATCCACATGCCAAGTGTCTCTGGAATCACCCTCCACACAGAAGTGTGCATTGCTAAGTTTCTAGGCATCTGTCACTGTAGTCAGGTTGAAAAGCACTATCAAGTCTCACATACCCATTGGCAAATAAGACAATTCATTTTTCTTTCACTGTAGGGCCATACTAGCACAGTAAGTTACTGAAGATCATGTCATTATGTAGGCAGCATATAGTTGCTATTGGAATTTTTGCTGGCAAAAGAGACAGTGACAAAAATTTTCAAGAGAATATTTCCTTTGTCAGGTTCAAGGCAAATGGAAAGGGAATAGATATTTAAATTGAGAAAGGGAGTCTTTAAATTAGATTCCATTCAGTTAATACATAATCTATGTGTCCACAATGTAAACCTTTAGGGAAATTAGGAAAGGCTGCAAAGTACAAGGATTAGAATTATCCAGCTGCATGGCTGAGAAATCTAAGATTTCATTCTTCTACTTATTTAAATCATTAGCTGTGGAGTGGTCTAGGACTATATATTTGTTGTGCTAAAGTTTTTTTTTTCTTTATTTATTATTTTTTTATGTGTATGTGTGTACTGTTTGCTTGTAAGTTGGTGCACTCATGTCGTTCAATGCCTCGGGGGTCAGTTCCCCTGGAACTGGAGTTAAAGACGATTCTTAGCCGCCATGTGGGTGCTGGGAATCAAAGTCCGGTCCTTTGCAAGAGCAGTCAGTGCTCTTAACCACTGAGCCATCTCTCCAGCCCTAAAGTTTATTTTCTACAGTTGACATAGGTCCTTGGTAATCAAGAACATGTTATTGGAACTTGGATATTCATCAATGCACATAAACTTTCTCCAGTGTTGAGTGATACTAACAGCATTTTCAACATACCTTCTCATCAACCATATACATTTGTGCCACATCGTATACCGCCTTTATCTTGGCATTTATTCCACATGATGATCAGGTACAATTGGTGAAAAAATGCATGTAATCAGAGGATTAAGGTCCAATTCAGTAATCTACTTTGAAACAGTGAGTACTAAAGTCACATGTGATGTCCATTAAATCTCTTGCCATGTATTTTATAATCCATTTATTATTTTTCTTTTATTATTTTAATAAATATTTCATTGATTCAAGAATTTTATACAATTAGTTTTGATTATATTCATATTCCCTCCACCATCTCCCCCTTCATCCTATGATCCCACAATCCCCTCAATCAAAAGAAAATTCTCTACTTGATGTTTCTAAGTAACATATAAGAGAAAAAGAAATTAAGAGTGTAAAATCACATTCCAAGAATCATGTGTGTGCTCTGAAGCATTTATCCATTAATAACACTTGCCTTTATTTTTGTTGCTGATAGGAAATCTATATTAAGAAAATTATTTTAATTATTGGCTACCCAAGTACATGATTATCCTAAGTGTTAGGCATTATATTGTGTCAACAAATTACAAGAGACTATAGCAACAAAGTTTCAGTCATTTGTTATTGACAAGTTTGATTTTTTCTTTGGCCAAAAAATAGTTTCTGAATACCGTAAATATATTTAATATATTGTTTGTGTTAATCTCCATAGTTACTGATTTCATATATGAGTGAAGTCTTAGCAATGCTTTCAACAATGTATCTATAACTTAAAATCATAGATCTAGACCAGAATACACATGGCCCTATGTTAAAGGGTTAAGGTACAGCAAGTTGTTTTGGGAATGTATTGGAGCAATTAAACATAGATGTAGTAGTAGGAACTTTTCAGTATATTTATAACATTTGGTACATGATATTAAATTAACAATTTTATTTTTGCAACATTTGTGAACATTAATCTTTCTGTATTTTTCATCTGAAAACATATCTGGAAAAGTGCTGTATTGTACACATTTCAAAAACCTTTGGAAATATTCTTCTGGACTTTTTTTTCTCAAGTTTCTTCGAAGATTTCATATCACTTGCCAAACTTATATGGTGAATTTGTGATTTGTTCACATATTCATATGTGAATAAATATAATAGATTTAGTTATTTAAAATAAATATATAGGAATATAAGGGCAGCTAGAACATCTTGAAAGAATGGACTATAGAATAATTATATATAGTGAGTTAAAAGATCTTTAGTTTATCTTATATTGAAAATAAAACAATAAACAATCACAAAATATGAATATTGAGGACATGTCCTTGAAAGGGATGGTGAAAACCTGTCCTCTCCCTGATTTACTTTTTTTCCTACACATCTGAAGAAAGGTTTTGGTTTACCCTGACCTCCCATAATAACATGCTACTTTGCCACAGGTCCAAAGCAGTAGAGAAAGTTGATCAGGGACTGAATCCTCTGAACTTATAAGCCCCAACTCAGCCTTTCTCTCAAATATATCATTGATGAAATTTTGTTATAGTTATTAAGTATAACACAGAAGCAGAAATCATTCTTCAGATGAACCACTGGGATAAATAATGAGATAATTTGCTCTAATCTGCACTTTCCTGCTCTGGATACATGTATTCTACTATGGATACCCATTACAGCTACAAAAAGGCTACACCTTTCACCTTCTAGGATGACATACCAATCTCAGAGGAGATTGGGCAGTTTTATTGTGGACAGTTTGTATAACAGGTATTTACTTCTCATCATGCTGGATGCAGGGATGTCCAAGATCAATAAGATGGCTCCCTGATGAAATTATTCTTCTCAGCTTACAAATAGCCAGTTACTCATTATATTTTCTAGTGGCAAGGAGAGAGATAAATCTCTGGCTTTGCTTTCAGCTTATTATAAGAAAACCCTGTCCAGTACTGTGATTCTAGTTTCATTTCCTCATCTAACCCTAAGTATGATGATTTAAAAGAGAAAAGTATTTGAACTTATGGTGCCCAGTTGTCGGCAGTTTACAGAGATTTAAGAGCAATGATCTTGTTGAAGAAAGAATGTCACTTAGGCAGGGCTCTTAAGTTCATAGTGTTCTCTCTCTCTCTCTCTCTCTCTCTCTCTCTCTCTCTCTCTCTCCCCTTCATGCATGCCATTGAAGATGTGAGCTCTTAGCTTCCTGTTCAGGCTGCCATGCTTCGCCCACCATTACAAACTCACTTGTCTGGAACATAAGCCAAAATATATGTTTACTTCTATAAGTTGCTTTTTCATGGTGTTTTAGCACAGTAATAGAAAAGAAAATAACATACTAAGTACCTCCCAAAGGCTCCACCTACAGATAACATTATTTATAATGTAAAGCTTCAAGATGTGAAATTAAAGAAGACAGCACACATTAAGGCTTTCCAAAGATTACTATTAAGTTTCAGAGTAAACAGAATTACCATAAGACAAATGAATGAAATGATCATTTGTCCATTTCCATAAATTGTACTATCAAGTAGGTCCCTTGATCTGTGGTTACCCCAAGGACAGACATGATATATTATACATGGCAAGGAAAATTATTAGCATTATAAATGAGGGAGGTATATTAATATATAGAATATGTTATAAATTAGCATATGTATATAAAATCTACTATATATAAATATATTAGTAATATATGTAATCATTTCACCTCTCTGGTAGAAGGACTATAAACCATCTGTTATCTGGGAAACTGAAACCTACAATGCATTGCAGTAGCAAATAATCTCTCAGATATTCTATTTTCTATGCACTGGTTACTTGTTATCACCAGTGACTAGATATAAAGTATTGAGAAATCACTGAATTTTTGTGGCCCATATTCTTTTTTGTAACAACCATGGCTGCTCTTTTCATGTGTCCATGTGTTGTTATGTCAGTACTGGTATTAGATGAGACCTCATATTTAACAGCCATGAAATATCTGGAGTTCACTTTTTTCCTGTTAGTGATTCTCCAAAAACTAGCTGTAGTCTCTTTAAGTGAAATACTGGATAGACCATTGCTACCTATTCATTTGGTGATATTAAAAGTTCGGATCTGAAATGGATTCTGTGATGGAAATTGGCTAATAGAGCCAAGATTCTCTTATTTGGTTAAATATCTTTAGGTAATAGAGTTTGAATGTATTTAACTTGTTTATTATTAGTATATGAGTGTGTGTATGCAGCAGAATACAGGCCATGGCTCATGTGTGTACCTTAGAGGAAAACTTTGAAGAGTTCTCCTTTTCCATCTTGCATTCCTGGGACACTACTCAGTTCATGAGGCTTGTATGACTAAGGCGTTACCCAGTAAGCCATTTCATGAGCCCATGGTCATATACTTTAATTAATATTTTTCTTAATGCATTATATATCCCATAATTTGGTAGTACATTAGCCATTGCCATCATCCTTGAAAGTCATTTTTCTCTGACTACCATTCTGAATCTCATGATAATGCATCTACTTTTCTTCTCAGAGAGAAGTGTTACCATCTGAGGACTGCCACTGAAAAATTCCATACATCACATAATGATCCTTACAGCATCTTCTCATGTTTCCTCAGTGATATTCCCAGACCATCTCCTGGTTATTATTATACTTGATTAAAAGAATTGTCTCTGGTGCTTCCTGAGAAACATGATCAACTGTTTGTTCTTTGGTCCTATACTATATATTCATACCAATACACATAACTCCTTGAACATTTTGATCCTTTGTTTTTTAGTATGCTTGCAAAGTAATTTTATCATTTCTACTTCAAATATTATAGGTCATCTATTTTTTTTTTCATTTCTTTATTTTTATTTATTTTTGTATGTGTATAAACGTACTCTCTGCATGCAGGTTTGTGCACCCGTGTCATGCAATGCTGCGGAGGTCAGAAGAGGGTGTCAGATTCCCCTGGAACTGGAGTTACAGACGGTTCTCAGCCGCCATGTGGGTGCTGAGGATCGAACCCGGGTCCTCTGCAAGAGCAGTCGGAGCTCTTAACCACTAGGCCATCTCTCCAGCTCCACATCTATTTTTTCATATTCCAAGTACTAATTCCTACTCTGTATTATCACTTCTTCCTGATGTCATTGCCAGCATGTGAAAATCATGTGGTTCAGAAGATTGCATTAATGAAAATTTCATAATCTACCACTACTCTGTCTGTTGTCCAATACTTTAAATCTTTTCTGTTGTGTTTGGGCTTAGGAAACATCTTTGTTGAAAATTATGGTTTCAATTCTCCTGAGTTGCTCTCATATTCAGATTATAGGTAGAAGTTTACAGGATAATCTAGATTAGGGAGATTTGAATCTTATTATAACCCATTAGAAAGTCTTTAAGGTAATCATAACAAGCTATGAGGTGCTTGTTAGTATCTTAAGATCTGTAATTAGTTTTAAAAGTATAAGCAATTTTTAACAACAATCATGCAACCATCTATGGTATTAAAATTACCACTGGAATTTTATTTTTTATAATGCTAAAAATAATTATTTTTAACAAATATGTTTTTAATAATTTTTTTTAATTTTTTTTATTTCTGTATGTGTATCAATGTACTGTCTGCGTGCAAGTTTGCGCACCTGTGTCATACAATGCCACGAAGGTCAGAAGAGGGTGTTGGATTCCCCCAGAACTGGAGTTCTCCTGGAATTGGAGTTTCAGATGGTTCTCAGCTGCCACGTGGGTGCTGGGGATCATACCCAGGTCCTCTGTAAGAGTGGTCAGCGCTCTTAACTGCTAGGCCATCTCTCCAGCCCTTTTAATAAAATTTATACTTAAAATATTTATTTTTGTTATTTTTAACAATTATATGTTACATCAGTATTTTAGCATACTGACCTACTTCAAAAACTTTGAATATTTTAGTAGCTGAAATTCTCACCTGCTGGAGGTTTCTCCAATATCAGTATGATCCTTTTCTCATCAGCTTAGTGACAACCTTGACTAATAACATGAGGGTAAGCAATTTATTAGGTAGTTTAAATGAACATAAGGTGTTAAGGATGAAACTGAACAGGCTGTTGTGAGTGGGAAGGTATTCTTTTCTTCCACAAAAACATGAATAACTTTTCTCTTATTTCCTCCTTTCCCTTCCCCCCATCCCAGGACAAACAGATCATGCATTCTGCCATAACTGTCCTGAATTTTTCTCTCATTCTTTTTTTTATGCTTAGGAATTCACATTTTCCTCCATTAATTTTATATTACTCTAAAATATGGATACATACTCTCCACCCATATACAGTAATTATAGAGTCTGAAAATAAGTGGTGGGTGGATTCTAGAGCCTGTTGAGAGATTCACATTATTACAACACAGTTGCTTTCAGATAAACAGAAATATATAACAATAATGTTGTTCAGTTTGCCTTTCATCCAGGGGGTTTGGTGTTAGCATCCACAAATGAGGGAAACCATTCATCATTTGTTTTCCTGGGACTGTGTTACTTCACTCCACATAATGGCTTCAAGCTCTATCGATTTCCCTGCAAAGTTCATAATGCCATCTTTCTTTAACGCTGAATAGTACTCCATTGTATATATGTGTCGGGTCAGTGTTTTTGAGGCACTCGTAACCACCTTCCACACGCTGTCTTTTCCTTCTTGGCTCAGCTCCAGGACTTGCCTCCTGCCTGCAGGCCCGCAGTCTCTGGGCTCTGCTCCCGCAAGAAGGGGGGAGGGAAAACTGCCAGAGATCTCCCATAGAATGGAGCAAACACACACACACACACACACACACACACACACACACACACACACACACACACACACACACACACGGAGAGCCAGAGAGGATAGGAACTCAGTTTATTTTCTGTCAGTGAGGTCTATATATTCAAGACTACTGTGCTTTGGGCAAGGAAGTGGGGAGCAGGCAGAAGGGAGGGGTGAACCAACTTAGTTCTAATGGGGGAGCTGCAGAGCTCAGGTTTGTGCAGCAGGTAACTAGAGGTGTGACATTTTGCTCAATACCTCAAGGGAAGGGACCTGGAACTTTGCAGAGATAGGGCAAAGTGAGCATCATTGTAAACCTTCACTAGGGCTCCACCTGAAGTTCCCATCGCTGTCGTGGAGAGAGTGAGGCCTAGAATGACCAGAACTGGGATGAAAATCTCTCTCTTTTGATGATCTGGGTCTGGTCACAGCATCCAAGCGACTTCCTCCTTCTCATAAAGGAAGAGCTGAGGGGGGATAATTACAGAAAAACAAATTCCAGAACCAGTAGCATTTGCACAGAGGGATGTGGTTGCCATCACACCAGAGAAAGAAATGTGATTTGATACACAGGGTCCTGTCGAGAGGAACACTTTGGAGGCACCTGGTGTCTGGGGCTGCTGCAGCTCTTACTAAACAAATAGGAAGTGTAGTGAGTTGGTGGAAGAGAGAAACATCGTGAAAGCATGGCTCTGTCTCCGTGGGGGCAGATTCCTGTAAAGAGGTGTTAGAGGTAGGCGGATCTCTGTGAGTTCAAGGCCAGCCTGGTCTACAGAGTGAGCTCAAGGCCAGGTGGGCCAAAAAAAGGGAGACCCTGTCTCAAAAATACCAAAAAAAAAAAGAGGTGTTAGAAAGGACAGCAGTAAAAAGTGGGCATGTAAGGGATGCACAGAAAAAACATTAGGGGACATTCGGTGGGTGGTGTAATTGAGGAGATCCCTGGCATATTCAATGTACTGAGGCCATGTTACAGTGGACTGCAGCTTTTCTTCCATCTTGGACTCCTATAACAGAATGTGGGATTGAGTTAGGATGGGTTGAGGAGCTAGAACAAGCCGGCGAGAGATACAGATATCTGCCATAGTGTAGAGTTTTCCCTGTACTCCAGCTCTCCAGTACTCACTACATATATGCATAGTTTTGTGAATAGCTCACAGATCTTGTAAAAGACACCAACCTCCTGTTGCCTTTTTTTATGACAAACACAGGGGTGTTCCAGGGACTGCGAGATGGACGGATGCATCCCAATGAAAATTGTTCCTTGACTAAGTCGTGGAGAGCTTGTAATTTCTCCCCTGGTAAGGGGCCACTGCTCAATCCAGACTGGATCATCTGACTTCCAGTCCAGATGAGGGGGAGAATACTCTGCAGTGACCCTTGGGATTGGGGGTGCTTCTTGCTGAGATGATGGAGGCATTTTCCCCCAGTCTAGGCATGGTTGTTATCATTTGGAGTGGCAATAACCATGTCCAAAGCCTCTAAAATATCTCACCCTAGAAGACTGATATAAGTGGCTGCTATTAATGGGTGAATCTGACCCGTGTTTCCATCAGGGTCTTCCCAGGTGTAAACATTTTTAGTTATGTAAGACTGTGAGGGCCCTCCTATTCCTAGAAGTTTCGGTCCTGAGAGCAAGGGCCAGAAAGGGGGTATTTCTTGCTGTTTTATAATGGTTCTGTCTGCCCCTGTATCTATCAAACATTTAAAAGACCTCCTCCCAATTTTAGTCATGAGTGCAGTATGTGAGCCTTCTGAAATAGGTGCTGCCCAGAGGGCGTGCACTGACTCTTTTTCCCCTTTATTTCCTTGGACTAGGGGCTGCCTGTCTAGGAATTTAAAGGTGGAAATTTTTCCCACCTTTATCATAGTTTAAGTGGCAATCTTTCCTCCAATAATATCCTTTTTTACACCGGGGGCAGAGAACATGTGGGGGGCATTCAGGAGGCCCTCTGGGAGAGACTGGTGCTTTTGGGCACTGTCTTTTAAAATGACCTCTGTCTCCACAGTTAAAGCATTTCTCATTTGTGGTGAAAGCAGCCAGAAAGGCTTGAGCTAGGTAATTAGCTTTGTGGGAAGCTGTGCCCACGTCCTGATTTGCCACTATCCATTTGTCATAATGGTCATCTTTTAAGTCCTGACACACTTGTCTGTACTCTGAATTCATTCCCTCCCAAACAATATTTTTGAGGAGTATCTCTCTGGCTGTAAAGTTGGAGATCTTCCTCTCTAGGCTGTTTTAGTTCTTAAGATAAAGTCAGATAGGGGTTCCTCAGGTTTTTGCCTAGGGAATAATAATGAGGAACTTGCCTGAGAATCAGTGGGTGGTGTAATTCTATCCCAGGTCTGTAGGGCGCAAAGGGGGCCCTGGTCAAATTACCCTGGGGCCAGTCCTGCCTGTTGTATCCCTGTGCTAAAATCTCCTTCTCCAAAGAGCTGTTCATAACCCCAGTCTATGATAGGTTACCCTTGATTTCTCCGAACCTGGTGGAGACATTCATCTCTGTATAGTGCTTCCCATTGCAAAAACAGTGGACCTGGGAGTGAAAATGTACAAATATCTCTCCAGTCCTGTGGAGTATTAAGAGAGTGCAAAATCTCTGGAGAATGGACTTTGTCCATGGTGCCTGGACACCATCCTATCTGACTGCTTGCCTGAGTTCTTTCAACTCAATTGCCTGGTACAGGTACCAGTTTAGAGGGCAACCCTGAGTCCAGGCTAAATTAATGGGGTATGCCTGTAATTGAAGATGTGGGTTATCCTGAATCTGGCACAGTTTTCTGTAGCAGAAAGAGAAGAGGTTGAGGGTGAAGGTGTTTCTGGCCCCTTGACAGGGAGTGGCTGATAATTAGGGGAAAGGGTTAGCTAGTTGCTTTTTTTGGAGTTTTATTTATCCATTTTTAATTTTTAGGGGCTGCAGCTTGGGGCTTTTAGAAGGAATTTTATTGGGGTTTTCAACGGGATTTGTTTTAGAGATATCTGGGCTCTGCTCCACAAGAAGGGCGGAGAGGGAAAACTCTGAGATCACAAGTAAGAACAAACGGACACAACACACACAACACACAACACACACAACACCACACACAGCAGCGTCGCGACGCGCTGCGGCATGCATGTAGTGCGGTAAGCCAGGGAGGATAGGAACTGCGTTTATTTCTGTCAGTGAGGTGTATATATTCAAGACTACTGTGCTATTGGCCAAGGGAGTGGGGAGCAGGCAAAGGGAGGGGTGAGCCAACTTAGTTCTAATTGGGGGTGCAGTGCTCTGTTTGTGCAACAGGTAACTAGAGTGTGACATTTTTGTCTCAATGCCTCAAGAGGAAGGGTCGGCTGGAAGTTTGCAGAGATAGGCAAGTGAGAAAATCACTGCAATATCTTATCCTACAATGGTCCCACAGAGACATTTTGAATGCCACTAGAGATATCCAGATATACGTAGATCTCCTCGGAACAGTTACAAGTTCTCTCTTCAAGCCACACATAAAGTTTCATTCCCACATATAAGTAACACATTTTTGTCATCCACTCTCTGTGAGGGGCATATGGTTGTGTCCAGCTCTTCTGTTGTGAAGATAAGAAGCAATAAAAAAATAGAGTGTGCATGATGTATCTTTGCAGTAGGATGAGTCTTTTGGGTATATACCCAGAGTGGTATGACTGAGTCAGGGGGTAGGCTCATTCTGAGTCTTTTTTTAATCATTTTTAAATTTTATTTATTTTCGTATGTGTATGAATGTTACTGTCTGCATGCAGGTTTGTGCACCCATGTCATGCAATGCCACAGAGATCAAAAGAGGGCATCGAATTCCCATGGAACTGGACTTAAAGACGTTTTTCAACCTCCATGTGGGTGCTGGGGATCGAACCCAGGTCCTCTGCAAGAGCAGTCAGTGCTCTTAACTGCTAGGCCATCTCTCCAGCCCTCATTCTGAGTCCTTTTGTTTTGTTTGTTTGTTTGTTTGTTTGTTTTTTTTTTTTGGTCTTTCAGACAGGTCTCCCTGTAGCCCCAGCTGTCTGGAACTCACTCTGTAGACCAGGCTGGCCTTGAACTCACAAAGATCTGCCTCTGCCCTCGAGTGCTAGGATTAAAGTGTGCCACCACCATTCTGACGTTTTATGGGTTCTCCCACTCCTTTCCATAGTGGTTGAACAAGCTCTTACATTCCCACACAGGGATGAGTGTTCTCGCTCTCCCCACAACCTCTCCAGCCTCTTTGTCTTTTGTTTTCTTGATCTTACTAGTATATTGGAATGAGATGAAATCTGAGAGTGGTTTTAATTTGCATGACCTTAATATTAAAGATATTGAGCAACTTTTTAGCATGTTCTCCAAGCCATCTTTAATCCCACGTGGTGAATCTCTGTTCAGCTCTTTACCTCATCTTTTGAGTATAGGTCATTGTCTTTTCTTTTGTGTTTGAGTAGTTTATTATTCTTTGAACAATGCTCTGTCACTATCACTGGTAAAGATTTCCTCCCACTCAGTGGGTTTTCCCTTCAGCCCCTTGATTGTTTCTTTCACTGTACACAGCTGTTGATTTTTATGAGGTCCCATTTGCTGGCTTGCTGCCTTATTTCCTGTGTAGCTGCGTCTGAATTAGAAAGTTGTGGAAAGCGGGCGTTGGCCAAAATGCGTTTGGACCTGGCCAGGTGTCTATCGCCTGATTGTCCCTGACTGCCCAGCTCATTCCCCAGCCAATAAGAAAACGCCAAACCTGAACCCTCATTAGCATGTCCGCTGACTTCCTATATTGTGCATACCCTTACAGACCAATGAGAACGCCACGGCGCTCGCACCCTTGCAGGAGGGGGTTGAGAGAGGGATATGAGTAGGGGACACTGGAAAGGGGGAGAGAGTATGTATGAGTTGCCTGAAAAACTGCGTCTGGAAGAACAAGAATGTGTCCTCTCCTTTTTCCTGCTGGCCGGAACAGAGAGCGACAAGGAGAGAGACAAGTGGTGAAGCACCACAAATCAGTGCCAGAGAGTTATCTTGGAGAAACCACGAAGGACAGTCAGTCGTTTCAACCATATGTTTTGGAGGTTCCAATTTCTCTGTGGGTCGTGATCTTCTTGAACAGATGGGTTTCAGCTTACCAATGAAGTTCTAGTATAGCCCTCAATATACGACATTATGCAAAGGATGGGACATGTGCCAGGTAAGGGTTTGGGAAAACAGCTGTAGGGCCGAGTGTCTCCAGTTATTGCCTCAAAACGCAGGTAAGGCAAGGTTTGGGTTTTCCCTAGGCCACTGAGGATATGGTGCCCATACATGGAAAACCGAGGAACCTGTATGGGTTTCTCAGTGGCCACTACCCTCGAAAAGATCAAAGCAGTGCAAGAACTGGTCGAGGAGCAGCTTGCGCTAGGGCACATTCGCTCCTCCACCTCTCCGTGGAACACCCTAATTGATTTTAAAAAGAAAACAGGCAAGGGAGATTACTACATGATTTAAGGGAAATCAATAAACAAATGGTAATTATGGGGCCCGTCAGCGGGGGCTTCCTTTGCCTCAGCAATTCCAAGACACTGGCCCATTATAATTATAGACATAAAAGTTTGCTTCTTTTCCATTCCCCTTTACTCTCAAGACAGCCAATATTTGTTTAATATCCTAAAAAGGCTCGAGGTAGTAGGAAAGTTCAATCTCAGGTCAGCCATCGGGTTTCTTCTGCGTACTTTACACAAGCTCATTCTCCAGAGAGACCACCATTCTTTGTTCAGCATATTCAGGCTCACACCGGACTGCCCGGCCGCTAGCTGAAGGCAATGATTCAGTTGATAAGGATCCAGAGCTCTGATGTGTTTTCTCTCCTCCCCTCAGGAACTCACACGCACCTTTCACTCCTGCTTTCATGTTAATTCTAAAACGCTTGCCTCCCGATTTCACATCTCTCGAGCCGATGCTCGCGATATTGTAAAAAAATTGTCATCAATGTCCCCACTTCTGCCACAACAGTCCCTTGGGATTAATCCCAGGGGTCTCCTCCCGTTACATGTATGGCAGATGGATGTCACTCACATCCCTGAATTTGGCACATTAAAATATGTGCATATCTCTGTTGATACCGCCTCAGGAATTATTTTTGCCTCCTACACTCTGGAGAAAAGGCCCTCATGTCGCGAACATGTTTCCAGGCGTGGGCAGCCTGGGGACAGCCTAAAGAGTAAAGACTGACAATGGCCTGGCTTACACTTCAGGTTCCTTTACCTCCTTCTGTTTGATGATGGGCATTCGCCTCACTCACGGTTTGCCGTACAATCCACAAGGACAAGCATTATTGAGCGTGCTCATTGTACACTAAAAGAGTGCCTTCAAAAACAAAAGGGGGGAATAACCTCTGGCTCTCCTCAAAGGAAAGACTTGCGATTGCTCTTTTACTATTAATTTTTAAAATTTAGATAAGCACGGGTGGTCAGCTGCGACAGGCACACACAAACAGACAAACTTCAAAAGGGCTTGTAATGTGGAAAGACATACTTACAGGAAAATGGTATGGCCCGGACCCAGGTCCTAACATGGCGTGAGAGAGCTGTCTGTGTTTTTCCTAGGATCATCAACAACCTCTTGGGAAAGGCTCACCCGAGTGGTCAAGATGTGGAAGTGTGGGATAGCTCGTGATGATGGTGCCATGGCCCATGGCATGACGGGAAGAGCTTCGTTTGGGGCTGATGTACAGTGTTCCCTAAACCTATCCCAGTCACCCATTCAGTGCAAGTTATTCCCCCACTTTTTTACAACCAATGATAACATGGAGGTCTCTTCTTTTTTTTACCATTAGATGACACATTAACGCAGTACAAGAGACCATACACCTGTCCCTAAACGGATTACTGTGCTTCAACTGATTACTAACATATCCAGGACAGTGATTGTGTACGTATGCATAACCAGACAGGAGGCTAGTTTGATGCACCCCCTCTGGGGACCAGCCGGTCCAATGCCACATGGCTCAGGGGAGCTTGGCACTTTCAAACCGTGCCTGTATGCGTATGGCCCCCCTTTGTGTTCCTTGTATATAATGGAAGCTATGAAAGAAATAATGTCACCTGTGGTAACAGGATTGTTTCTATGCTTTATGCTGAATGCTACCACCTTTCCTCCAGCGGTGGTATTTCGTGGCAATCGCACGCATCAGCTGCCATTGGCTATAGCTGCGCAGTTTTCCTGACATCAACTGTTCAGACAGTGGCTGCACTTAACAATTTGTGGGCTGGTGTTGCTGAGGCTATGACCAATCAACAGAATATTTATAATCATTTCAAAACAGGCATTATGTCACTCAATTAAAGGTTGATTTGGTGCAGGATCAGCTGACGTGCTTATACAGATAGCACAGTTGGGGTGGTGTATGGAGACATTCTGGGCTCTTATTACCTCTGTACCTTTTTAGAATCTGAGCCATGCAGACTAATCTATCACGCAGTCTCTCATATCATTTAACAGGAAACTGGTCGGTGAACTCGACTCTCTATTGGAAGAACTCCGCTCATCCATCAGTGCACATCAACTTCTACACAAGTAGACCTGTTCATGTCTGAGGGTTTTATCTCCTGGATGTCGAAGGCGGTGTCTCACCTACAGCAGTGGGCTGGAATAGCGGGTTTGGGTTGCAGTATAATCCTGCTGGGTCATTGTGTCTGTGGTGTCTGATGCGAAGGAACAATCAGCGCAGGAAAGACTTCTTCGTGCAGGCTCTTGCTCCGCTATTGAACTGTGCAGTTCACCTCAAGTTTGGCTTGGCATGCTAGAGAAGTAGTCAAAGACGGGTAAGACCCGCTGCATGTATTACCAACCTAAGACAGGGAACAAACCTATGCTGTTTGTTTACACCCATGAGGGTAAGGAATACCTCTGCAGGGGCAACCTAAGACAGGCCATATCTCTTCCATATTATAAAAGAAAGGGAGATGTGGAGAGCGGGCATTGGCCAAAATGGCGCTTTGGCCCCTGGCCAGGTCTTATGCCTGATTGTCGCCTGACTGCCCAGCTCATTCCCCAGCCAATAAGAGAACGCCAACCTGAACCCTCATTAGCGATGTCCGCTGACTTCCGTATATTATGCATACCGCTTATAGACCAATGAGAGACTCGCCATGGTGCTCATGCCCTTGCAGGAGGCAGGGGTTGATAGAAGGTGGAGATGATAGGGGCACTGGAAAGGAGCGCGAGAGAGAGTTGGTGTAAGAGTTGCCTGAATAAACTGCGTCTGGAAGAACAAGAGTGTGTTCTCTCCTTTTTCCTGCCTGCCGGGAACAGAGAGCAACAATGAGAGTGACAGAAAGTCTTTTCATATGCCTATGTCTTGTTGATTATTGCCAAAATTTTCTTCTGCCAACATCAGGGTTTCAGGCTTCACATTGAGATCTTTGGTCCACTTGGAATTTATTTTTGTACAGGGTGAGAGGTAGGGGTTTCATTTTGTTCTACAAATGGCAATCCCATTTTGCCAGCGCCATTTGCTGAAGATGCCATCCTTCCTCCACTGAGCTTTTTTCCCCCCCTTTGTCAAATATGAGGTGGCTGAAACTGTATGAGCTCAAGTTTGGATCTTCAATTTTTTTCCATTGGTCAACAGGTCTGTTTTGTGCCAGTGCGAGTGCCAGGCTGTCTTTATGACTATGGTCCTGTAATATAGCTTGAAGTCTGGAGGGCAATCTCCCCTGTATTGCATTTTTCACTCAGGGTTGCTTTAGCTATTCAGGGTCTTTCTAGTGGTTTTCTGGTGCTGTTTTTTAGCATCCCTTAGGTAAACTATCATATCATCTGCAAAAAGGGCTAGCTTAACTTCTTCTCTTCTGATTAGTGCTCCTTTAATTGCATTCTCTTGTCTTATTGCCCTAGCAAGTGTTTCAAACTCTATGTTGAAGAGCAGTGGCAATAAGGGGCAGCCTTGCTGGGTTCCTGCCTTTAAGGGTAATGGTTCCAATTTTTCTCCCTTTAGGATGATGTTGGCAATGGGTTTGCTATATATGGCTTTGGTCATGGTCAGGGATGATCCTTTCAGTCCTATTGTCTCAAGGACTTTAAACATGAAGGTATGCTGGATCTTGTCAAAGTCTTTTTCTGCATCAATTGAGATGATCGTGTGGTTTTTGTCTTTAAGTCCATTTATGTGTATTATGATATTTATTGATATATGTATGTTGAACAATCCCTGCATCTCTGGTATGAATCCAACATGATCTTTTTGATGTGGGTTTGTATGCGATTTGCAAGTATTTTGTTGATAATTTTTTCATCTATGCTCATTAATGAGATGGGTCTGTATCTTACTTTTTTGCTTGCATCTTTTGCCTGGTTTTGGTATTAGAGTGATGCTGGTTTCATAGAAGGAGTTTGGGATAAACCCCTCTGTTTGTATCCTTCTGAACAGTTTGAGTAGCAATGGTTGTAGGACCTCTTTAAAAGTTTTATGGAATTCTGCCGTGAAACCATCTGGGCCTGGGCTTTTGTTTTTATTTCAGAAGTTTTTAATTACATCTTTAATTTCCTCAAATAGTATGGGTCTGTTTAAACTGTCAATCTCTTCTTGGTTAAGCTTTGTTAATTCCCAGAATTACAGATGTTCATCTATTTCTCGTAGGTTTTCAAATTTAGTGGCGTATAGGTTTTTGAACTATTCCTGTATGATTGTCTGGATCTTTTCTTTGTCTGTTGTGATGTTTCCCCTTTCATCACAAATACTATTGATTTGGAGTTGTTCTGTCCTTTTTGTTGTTGTTGTTGTTGTTGTTGTTGTTAACAAAATAGAATTCTGTCTATTTTGTTCATCTTTTCAAAGAACCAGCTTTTGGGTTCGCTGATTTTATGTATTGTTTTCTTCATTTCTATTTCATTGATTTCTACTCTGATTTTTGTTATTTCTCCCTGTCTGTTGGGTTGAGGGTTCATTTGTTGTTGTCTCTCAAGTGTTCTTAACTGCAGTGTTAGATCGTTTATTTGTTCCCTTTCTGGTTTTTTGATGTGGGCACTTAGGGCTATAAAATTCCCTCTCAAGACTGCTTTTAAAGTATCCCACAGGTTTTGTTGTGGTATATTGTCTTTTTTGTTCCATTCCATGAATACTTTTATTTCAGTCTTTATTTCTTCCCTGACCCACTAATTATTCAGGATTGTGTTGTTTAGTCTCCATGTGTTCTTGTAGCTAGTTGGACTTATTCTGGTGTTCATATTGAGTTTTAATTCACTGTAGTCTGATAGGATGCATGGATAATTTCTATCATTTTTTTATTTGTTGAGGTTCATTTGTGCCCCAGTATGTGGTCGATTTTGGAGAATGTTCCATGAGGTGCTGAGTAGAAAGTATATTCTCTGGTGTTCCTGTGGAATATTCTGTAGATGACTATGATGTCCATTTGGTGTATAGTATTGTCCAGTTCTGATGATTCTCTGTTTATTTTTTGTCCTGTTGATCTATCCAAAGGGCTCAGTGGGGTGTTGAAGTCCCCCACTATTAGTGTGTTAGGATTATTCTGTGTCTTGAGGTCCTGCAGATTAACATTTATAAAGTTAGGTGCACCAGAGTTTGGAGCATAGACATTTAGGATTGTGAAGTATTCATGGTTCGTTTTTCCTTTGACAAGGATGTAATGGCCCTCATTGTCTCTTCTGATTAATTTTACTTTGAGCTCTATTTTGCCTGATATTAGAATAGCCACTCCAGCTTGTTTCTTGGTACCATTCACTTGGAATATTTTTTCCATCCTTTCACTCTAAGGTGGTGTCTCTCCTTGCAGGTGAGATGGGTTTCTTGTAGACAGCATATAGAAATATTCAGTTTCTTAATCCATTCTCCCAGTCGATGACTTTTGATTGGGGAGTTTAGATCATTAGTATTTAAGGTTATTATTGAGAGATATTTGTTGTTTCCTTTTACCTTATTTTTTGTTTGCATTCTTGGTCTAGGTTTGCTGGGTTCTCACGTTTAGAGGGAATGGTTCTAATTTTTCTCCATTTAGGATGATGTTGGCTGTGGGTTTGTTATATATGGCTTTGATTAGATTTAGGGATGTTCTCTTCAGCCCAATTCCCTCTAGAACTTTAAACATGAAGGGATGCTAGATCTTGTCAAAGGCTTTTTCTGCATCAATTGAGATGATTGCGTGATTTTTGTCTTTCAGTCCATTTATGTGTTTTATGATATTTATTCATTTACCTATGTTGAACCATCCCTGCATCTCTGGTATGAATCCAACTTGAGCATGTTGGATGATCTTTTTTGATATAGGTTTGTATGACATTTGCCAGTATTTTGTTGAGAAATTTTGCATTTATATTCACTAATGAGATGGGTCTATAGTTTCCTTTTTTCATTGTATATTTTCCTGTTTTGGTATTAGAGTGATCCTGGCTTCATATAAGGAATTTTGGATATTTCCTTCTGTTTGTAACCTTCAGAACAGTTTGAGCAGTAAAGGTTGTAAGTAAAAGTAAAGAATCTATAAATGTCTTATAGATTCTGCTGTGAAACTGTCTGGGCCTTGGACTTTTTTAGTTGGGAAGTTTTTTATTATGTCTTCAATTTCCTCAAATGTTATGGGTCTCTTTAAACTGTCAACCTCTTATTGGTTAAGCTATGTTGATTCCCAGGATTTCAGATATTCATCTATTTCTCTTAGGTTTTCAAACTTAGAGAGTATACATTTTTGAAGTATTCTCATATGATTCTCTGGACCTTTTCTTTATCTGTTATGATATTTCCCTTTTCATCATGAATACTATTAATTTAGATTTGCTCTTTCTTTCTTTTGGTTACAGGGATAGAGGTCTGTCTATCTTGTTTATCCTTTCAAAGAACCAGCTTTTGGATTTATTGATTTTTTGTATTGTTTTCTTCATTTCTAGTTCATTGATTTCTGCTCTGATTTTTTGTTATTTCTTCCTGTTTGTTGGGCTTAAGTTCCATTTGTTGTTGCCTCTTGAGTTTTGCTGTAGTGTTAGATCATTTATTTGTTCTTTTTCTGTTTTTTTTTTAATATGGGCAATTAGGGCTATAAATTTCCCTCTTAGGACTGCTTTTAAAGTATCCCACAGGTTTTGTTGTGTTATGTTGTCACTTTCATTTAGTTCCATGAATACTTTTATATCAGTCTTTATTTCTTCCCTGACCCATTCAATATTCAGTGTTGTGTTGTTTAGTCTCCATGTATTCTTGTAGATAGTTGGGCTTATTCTGGTGTTCATATTGAGTTTTATTGTACTGTGGTCTGACAGAATGCATGAGATTATTTCAATCCTTTTATATTTGTTGAGGTTTCTTTTGTATCACAGTATGTGGTCGATTTTGGAGAATGTTCCCATGGGATGCTAAGTAGAAAGTATATTATCTGGTGTTTGGGTAAAATATTCAGTAGATGTCTGGGAGGTCCATTTATTGCATTGTATTGTTTGGATCCAATGTCTCTCTGTTTATTTTTTGTCCAGTTGATCTATCCAAGGGGCTCAGTGTGGTATTGAAGTTCCTGACTATTAGTGTGTTGTGAATAATCTGTGTCTTGAGGACATGCAGAATTGTGTTTATATAGTTCAGTGTACCTGAGTTTGGTGCATAAACATTTAGGATTGTGATGTCTTCCCGGTTAATTGTTCCTCTGATAAGGATGTAGTGGCCCTCTTTGTCTCTTCTACTTGACTTTACTCTGAAGTCTATTTTGTCTAATATTAAAATAGCAACTCCTGCTTGCCTTGGGGTACCATTCAATTGGAATATTTTTTCCAACCTTTTGATTTGAGTTTCTGTCTAAGACACCAAAGTTCTCTACAACAAAATATTTAAACCTCTGCAAAGGAGATTGAAAATTACATCAAAAGATGGAAAGACCCCCCATGTGCATAGATTGGAAAAATTAATATAGTAAAAAATATCCATTTTACACAGATTTATATTCACCTTCAATGCAATCCTAATCAAAATCCCCATTAGTTTCTTCACAGACTTAGACAAAAATCTTTAAATTCATATGGAAAAACAAAAGACCTGAATTGCTAAAGCAACCCTGAGTGAAAAGGCAATACAGGGGGATTGATTTCCAGATGTCAAGCTATATTAATGGGGTATAGTGATAAAGGCAGCCTTGTAGTGCCACAAAACAGACCCATTAACCAATGGAACAAAATTGAAGACCCAAACTTGACCTCATACAATTTCAGCCACCCATATTTGACAAAGGGGACAAAAAAGCTCAATGGAGGAAAGATAGCATCTTCAGCAAATGGTGCTGGCAAAACTGGATCACCATTTGTAGAAGAACAAAATTAAACTCTTACTTCTCACCCTGTACAAAATTCAACTCCAAGTGGATCAAAGATCTCAATGTGAAACCCGAAACCCTGAAGGTGATAGAAGAAAAAGTTGGCAACTACCTACCAGACTACTGTATTAGTCACTTCTATGTTGCTGTGATAAAACCACCAGGACCAAGGGAACTTATAAAAGGATGAATTTATTTGCACTTATAATTGACGATTCCAGGGAATCAGAGTCCATAGTGGCGGGAGGCATGGGGGCTGCGGCTGGAGCAGAAAGCCGAGATTCAGGTTCACATTTTGCAATAGGTACAGGAAGTCAAGAGAGAGAGAGACTGGACACTAGTAAGGCTTGTTAAACTCCCTAAGCCCACCCCAGTGAAGTATTTCCTCCAACATGGTCGCACCTTTAAGACCTCCAAAACAGTGCCACCAACTGGGGACAATATGTGTGAATACTTAAAGCCTATGGGGGACATTCTCATTCAAACTACCACATTCCACTCCCTGGCCCCATAGGCTCATGACCATATAAAAAGCAAAATGCATTTAGTCCAACCTTAAAAGTCCCTATAGTCTTTACCAGCCTCAATTCTATTCAAAGATTATAGTCCAAAGTCTCTTCTGAGACACAGGCCAATCTCTTAACTGTAAGGTCCTGTAAAATCAAAAGACCAATTATATACTCCCAACATACAGTGGAACCAATTACACATTCCCATTCCAAAAGGGAGGAATAGAGGCATAGTGAGGAAATACTGGACCAAAACAAGACTGAAAACCATCAGGGCAAACACCAAGTCCAGTAGCTCCATGTGTGACTTCTGGGACTTTACTTCCAAAGGGCTTAGATGGCTCAGCTCTTCCAGCTTTGCTTGCAACATACATCTCTTCCTTAGGCTGGTACCAGTCACTGTATGTAGCTCTCCTTTGCAAATATCTCACAGCTCTGGCATCTTGAATATCTTCTTGGGGTCTCCGTTGCCAACCAGGCTTCACATTCACAGCTTCACACAATGGCCTATCAGGGCCCTCTTTATTCAGGGATGCCCCTGCTGCACTCTGCCTGGTGGAGGAAGAACTGATGACGCCTTCACTCTTGCATTCTTCATGCCTTTAAAACCAGCACCACATGAATGAAACTGCCGAGTTTGGCCGCAAGTTTGGGATGGACAATGGCCTATTTCAACCACATTTGTGACTTTTCTCTGCCCTGGACTTGTTGGAGCAGAAAACCCTTTCAGTATTTTCCTTTCAAAAGTTGAAGACTGAGGTGTGTGTAGTCTTGCCCTGAAGGTACTGTTTCTGTTGTTTATTTGTAAATCTTGAGGCCTCTCTTTAATCACTTTAACCTTACTTTTTCCATTGTTTACTTGTAAATATCTAGGCCTCTCCTTAATCACTTTAATTTCCTTATCAAAGGGAGCCTCTCCTTCACATGCCTTGCCCTTACCATGAATCTTCCTAGTGCACTTTTCAGATCCAAACTGTACATTCTGCATTTCTTTCTGCCCAATCTGCTCTTCTTCACTGTAGATCTGAACAATGTTCATCTTTAACAGCCATGCCACCATTTCTACATTAGCCTGTCTTGAAATATCCTCTGCCAAAGACATTAGTCCATTACTATTCAACTTACCATCAGGCAAGCATTTGGGGTGTGGGCAAACTGTGGCCAGACTCTTTGCCAAAATATCCCAGTTACTGTCTAAATCTTTGTTTTCCTCTGGAACTATATTTTTTGCACCAACACTTTCTTCTAGGCTTCTACTAGAATGGCCTATTAAGCTTTGCACACAGTAGTCAACAGCTTTTCTAGCCCAATGTTCCAAAGTCTTCCACATTTCTCCAATCACCCACATGGTCAGGTACTTCAAAGCCAACACCCCACTCCTGGTACCAAATACTGTAGTAGTCACTTTTCTTTTGCTGTGATAAAACCATAATGACCAAGGGAACTTATAAAAGGAAGAGTTTAATGAGCCTATGATTGATGATTCCAGGGAATCAGAGTCCATTGTGGCAGGAGGCATGGTGGCTGGGGCTGGAGCAGAAAGCTCAGGTTCAGGTTCACATCTTGCAATGAGTACAAGAAGTCAAGAGAGAGAGAAAGAGAGAGAGAGAGAGAGAGAGAGAGAGAGAGAGAGAGAGAGAGAGAGACTGGACACTGGCAAGGCTTGTTAAACTCCTTAACTCCACAACATAGATATAGGAAAAGTCTTTCTAAATCAGACAGCAGCTGTGCAGGAAATAAGGTAAAAAATTGACAAATAGGACCGCATCAAACTTAAAAGCTTCTGTACAGCTGACGAAATGATCAAGGAAGTGAAAAGAAAACCCACAGAGTGAGAGTAAACCTTCACAAGTGACACATCAGACAGAGTGCTAATATCCAGAATATATAAACTACTCAAAAAACAAAGAAGAAAGGAAATGACTCACTCAAAAATGGAGTAGAGAGATGAACAAGAGACTTCACCAATGAGGAAGTAAAGATGGCTGAGAAACATCTTAAAAGTGTTCAAAATCATTAATAATTAAGGAAATACAAATTAAAACCACTCTAAGATATCATCTTATTCCCATAAGACAGGCTAAGATCAAGAAAACAAAAGACAGCAAATGCTGGAGAGGTTGTGGGGAAAGGGGAACACTCATTCACTGCTGGTGGGAATGCAAACTTGTACCACCACTGCAGAAAGCAGTGTGGAGAACCCTTAAAAGACTCAAATTGAGCCTAGCACTTGACCCAGCCATAGCACTTCTGGGTACATACCCACATGGCTCATCCTACTGCAAAGATACGTGAATATCTATGTTTATTGCATCTCTTTTCACAGTAGTAAAGAGTTGGAACCAACATAAATGCTCCTCAACTGAGGACTGGATAACGAAAATGTGGTACATCTACACAATGGAATTCTATGCAGCAGTCAAGAAAGATGACATCCAGAAATTTGCAGGTAAATGGATGGAAGTTGAAGCCATTATGCTAAGTGGATTAACACAGCCCCCATAAAATAAACGGGGAATTATTTCCCTCATTTGTGTTTGCTAGTACCAAATCCACCAACTGAAAGAAAAGTTGAGCAATGCTATTGTTATATTTCTTTCTATCTGAAAGCAACTGTGATGTTATAATCTGAATGTCTTGATGAGCCCTAGAATTAACTTACCACCTACTTTCATGCATGTTAATTAATGTACATGGGAGGAAAGTATATAATCATATTTTAGAGTAATAAAAAAATAAAGAGAAAATCTCAACCCCTGAACATAATTAAAAAGCTAAGGGATGTGTGGATGAATATGTGTGGTGATGTTGGACTCAAACTGCCACACTCACAAAAGAAACCAACCAGGGGCGACAGATTAATATGAGATTTATTTAATTTGCTGGTGCACCAGAACCCAATTAAGAAAATTGACACATCAAGGGAGCCAATTGGTAATGTGTCAGGGATGCAACCCATTCTATGCAGGGATGAGTGTGAACCCGAATTGTCTGTTACAGAGACCTTTTAAAGCCCCAAACCACAAACTAGAGTTATTTGGTGACATCATACATACACAATTTCAAGGCTATAGAAACACAATGGAAGCAGTGGTGACCTTTAAGCTAATTGATTGTGTTTAGCAGCTTGAAGCCCCTTGGAGTGGATTGGGCTTTTTATTTTTTATTTATTTATTTTTTAATTTTATTTATTTTTGTATGTGTATGAGTGTACTCTCTGCATGTAGGTTTGTGCACCCGTGTCGTGCAATGCCGCAGAGGTCAGAAGAGGATGTCGGATTCCCCTGGAACTGGAGTCCTCCTGGAATTGGGGTTTCAGACGGTTCTCAACCGCAATGTGGGTGCTGGGGATTGAACACGGTCCTCTGTAAGAGCGGTTGGCGCTCTTAACCACTAGGCCATCTCTCCAGCCCCGGAGTAGGAAGCACTCCTTCAGGGCTGGGAAAGTTCATCCTGACCTCAGGAATCTGTGGGAACTAGGAACTCAGGGTCAGACTCTATTCTTGTAGTTAAGGTAGTCATGGGAACCAGGCTTGCTTCAACTAGATTAACTCTTCCTGACCTGGTCCTAACACTGGTTTGAATGAGAGTGTCCCCCATAGGCTTTAAATATTCAGTCATTTTGTCTCCAGTTGGTGGCACTGTTCTTGCAGGTCTTAGAAGGTGTGGCTGTGCTGGAAGAAGTACGTCATTTGAGCTGACTTAGTGAGTTTAACAAGCCTTTTCGTCAGTCTCTCTCTTTTTTTTTTTTTTTTTTGGTCTTTTCGAGACAGGGTCTCCCTGTAGCCCCAGCTATCCTGGAATTCACTTTGTAGAGCAGGCTGGCCTTGAACTCACAAAGATCCACCTGCCTCTGCCTCCCAAGTGCTAGGATTAAAGGCGTGCACCACCACGCCCAGCTCAGTCTCTCTCTTTAGACTTCCTGTGAAACTTGGCTTGCTGCTCCAGCCCCAGCCACCATGCCTCCCACCACAATGGACTCTGCTTCCCTAGAACCATCAATTTTAAACTCAAATAAACTCGTCCTTTTATAAATACCTTTGGTAATGGTGGTTTATCATGACAACAGAAAAGTGACTAATATATTATTTGGTACCAGAGAGTGGGCTATTGGCTGTGAAGAACCTGACCATGTGGATGTTAGGAGAAATGTGGAAGACTCTGGAAATTTGGGCTAGAAAAGCTGTTGACTACTTTAACAGAGCTTATCTGGCCATTCTAGTAGAAGCCTGGAAGAAATCATTGTTGCAAAAAAAATGTAGTTCCAGAGGAAAATAAAGGCTTAGGCAGCAACTGGGAACTTTTATCAAAGACTCTGGCCACAGTTTGCCCACAGCCCAAATGCTTGCCTGATGCTAACTTGAAAAGCATTGGACTAATGTCTTTGGCAGAGGATATTTCAAGACAGCCTAACATAGAAATGGTAGTATGGATTACCATTAATAAATGGTGACTATTATACAGATCTATAGTGAAAAAGAGCAAATGGAGCAGAAAGAAATGCAGAATCTACAGTTTGAATCTGAAAAGTGCAATAGGAAGATTAAAGGTGGGGCCAAGGCATGTGAAGGAGAGACTCCCTTTGATAAGGAGATTAAAGTGATTAAGGAGAGGCCTAGATATTTATAAGTAAACAATGGAAAAAGTGAGATTAAAGTGATTAAAGAGAGGCCTCAAGATTTACAAGTAAGCAACAGAAACAGTACTTTCAGGGCAAGGCTACACCCAGCTAATCCTCCAACTTTTGAAAAGAAAATACTGAAAGGGTTTTCTGCTCCAACAAGTCCAGGGCAGAGAAAAGTTGCAAATGTGGTTGAAATAGGCCAGGGTCCATCCCAAACTTGCAGCCAAACTCGGCAGTTTCATTCACATGATGCTAGCTTTAGAGGCATGAAGTTTGCAAGAGTGAAGGAGAGATCAGTTCTTCCTCCATGGTTTCAGAGGTCAGGCAGAGTGCAGCAGGGGCATCCCTGAATAAAGAAGGCCCTGATAGACCATTCTGTGAAGGTGTGACTGTGAAGCTTGGTTGGCAGAGGAGACCCCAAGAAGATAGTCAAGATACCAGAGCTGTGAGATATTTGCCAAGGAGAGCTGCATACAGGGAGTGGTACCATCCTAAGGAAGAGATCCATGTTGCACGCATTCCTGGAAGAGCTGAGTCATCTAAGCCCTTTGGAAGTAAATTCCCAGAAGTTGCACATGGAGCTACTGGACTTGGTGTTTGCCCTGATGGTTTTCAGTCTTGTGTTGGTCCAGTAATTCCTCACTATGCCTCTATTCCTCCCTTTTGGAATGTGTTAGGCTCAATCTGCCACACTCACGCAATAAAGGAGCCAGTGGGCTACAAATAGTAGTAGATATAAGTTTAATCGAGGGTTAGTTACAAGCAAGCAGAAAGGAAGCCATAACAACCAACAACTCAGACAGAATAGATAGAGCAGACTATGTATCGGGCCGAGCACACTCCCATGGGACTGGAGGGCAGTGGCGGCGAGGCCCAATTTCCCTTAGCTTTTATCCCAGTTGGGGGCTTCCATCATAGTCATGGTGTCTCTTCCTCTGATTGATAGGATCTTGGTTACAGATCAATCAATTTTTTTATTATGTGTATTCACCTGCTCTGGACTCTTTGTTCTATTGATTTACCTGGTTTGGACTGTCTGTCCTTGTCCATAAAGCATTTAATTATACTTTTTGGCAGAAGTTAAGTCGCTCTACTAATAAAAGATTAATTTATCTAAGTCATGCTTTTGTTTGTCCTCCTTTTTTTTTTTAAACTCTGGGGTGAACTCTAGGCCAAGATGGAGCTGAACAAGCTAAAATGGAGTCAGCTTGGTCCTCACAGAATGGGAATGTGTATTTGGTTCCACTGTATTTTGGGAGTATGTAATTTGCCTTTTGATTATACAGGACCTTACAGTTAAACAAAAGCTTCCTTCAGTGTTCTCACAATTGAAAAGAAGGGCATTATATAGAGTTGCTTATCAGTCTGATTGAGATCTGATCTACAAGGATTGGTCATCGAGATCTGATCTACAAGGGTTGATTATTGCTCTTTTAGGCTGCTTATTGTCTGACAACACAATGACTTGCCCTAGTGAGGAGCTCAACCATAAAAAGGCAAATGCTTTTTTAGAAAATGTACCTAGCTACTCTCACCTTCACAGGCACTAGTCAAAGATTTTGTTCTCTCTGTAACTATATTTTTGGGGTCTTTTAGATAGATCCACTGAGCAGGGGCACCCCAGTCTCCACCTCCTATGCCCCTTTTCACCATGGAAGAAGTCAGAGTGTTCAGTGCCCCATTCCCTCTTGGCAATTGGGATAACCTCCTCAGAGGGTAATGTGATAAAAGTAGGAGCTAAAAATTGGCTAGGCACCCTAAAGAGCCAGTTTCTTTCTCAGCTGAGAGCTGAGGACTTCCTGGACCTGCCAGTGGACTTCTGGTTGCTCTGACTCGTGGCTCATGCATCCCTAACTCACTTGTCAGATTTATTGACCAGTAGGTAAGTTCCATTAAAATCATTGTGCTAAGGACCCAATACAATCCCCTAGCAGAGATCATTCCATCTTGGAGACACCAACTGTGGTTCACTCTTGTGAACTTCCTTCAAGGAATTGAAGGCCACATAATGAGAGGAAGAGATGAGTTGCAACCCCAGGTTTTCCTCATTCTGCCTGATACCCTACCAAGTCCTCAATTTTACATGTCTACATGGTGAACTTGGTGACATTATTAAAGGCCCCTGGTCACAACACATTGACCCTTGGTTCTCAAGTTGTCTCCCTTTTTTCTTCAGGTGTCTGTTTCACTTTGCCCACAGCCAACGTCAGATCAACAAAACAATGGTCCAGGTCCTCTCAGCAATGGTCAATAGGGACTCTGTATGCAACCCTCACAATGAGGTGATTCACATCTGGCTCTCATCCATCCACAATTTAAACGAATGAGCTTGTCTCTCCTCTATGTAGTGCCGCTCCTGGCCTCTTTCCTTGGTGGCTGGCGAATCAAAGATTGGTAAGAGCCTGAAAAACCAGAGCACCCTAAGACAGAAGCAGTCAAATGTTGGTATGCCAGAGGTGGGGTCAACAAGGTTTGGGCATAGTACCCCTGCTCCCACTGGACCACTCCTCACACAAAATTAAATACAAGGGTGGAGATGTAGTATAGCCAGTATGCTGAGAATTACACATGCACAGAGCTTTTCCCTCATCAACTTAAACTGCCCTAGGCAGGTGAGATCATACAAGCAGCATTGCAGACCTGAGCCAATCAGAAGACGACAAGAGGAGAGCGGGAATGCGAACATTACATAACCCCTAACCCTGCCCCCAATAAACGAGTCCGTGACAGCTCGCCCTCTGTCTGCGTTCACCTCCCCAAAAAAAGAAAAAAAAGGCAAATGCTACATCTTCTAAATAAATTCTTGTTAATATGATGCAACACTTGCAAATTAACATAGAAAAATGTCTTTCTTTATAAACATCTAGTCAAAATAATTTTTAAATAAATACCAAATAAAATATGTACATGATTCATAGTACATGCATATATCAATATATTAAGTCATCTATATTCTTGAATATAAAATATATGAAAAGTGCATTTCGTCCTACCATGACATTATTATTATTTTTTTTATTATTATTATTAATTTTATGTGTGTGAATGTACTGTCTGCATGTAGGTCTGTGCACTCATGTCGTGCAATGCTGCAGAGGTCAGAAGAGGGTGTCAGTTAAGAGCAGTTGGTGCTCTTAACCACTAGGCCATCTCTCCAGCCCCGAAATTATTATTATTAAATAGAGTATAAAATTTCGGGATTTCTTTTATATAGCTTTAATATCAAATGTAGAAGTATATTCAGGAATACTTTTCTCTAAGATTTATTTTCATTATGATATAATATAGTCAGCATTTTAAAAATTCTCATTCATCAAGAAAATTGTATTTGAAAGTAGAGATTAATAAACTGCAGAGTATGAGTCCTTGTATGGAACTCCTATATTAAACTTCACCTACCCATGGATCTGAGACAATTGCAGAAGAGGAGGGCAGGAAGATTGTAATGAGGTGATGTATGACAACAAGGAAACAGAGTTTTCCAGGTTTCTGGAAATTTGCTCATATGAATTTACAACAATAATGACAGTATGCACAAGCCCCATGGAAACTCAAACCAGAAAAAACCCCATCTGACCCAATATGGCTTAACAATATGACAGAATACACGAAATCCTGTTATGGGACTCTGGGGGTGCAGATAGGGGAAGGAGTGTAAACATAATATGTTATTTGAGTGCACAAAAGTTAATAAAAATTATATATCGAAAATAAAATATTATTGTAGTTTTTAATCTCTGAATCTACCATTAATTTCCTCATGATGTTTTACTAATGGAAAATAAACATTGTACTCACAATTTGCTGTTTTAGTACATGCAAAAAACTTGCCTCTAAAAAATATTTTCTTATTTTCTGAATTTCAGTCTTAAGATAACAATATCTGAAGCATTTTGAAGATAAACAAGAAGGCAATTCTGTGATTATAACTCTTTTCATACAGCAGAAAATCTTCAGGGATTTTATCCTAAAATGCCTTCTTTATTGATATCCTTAAGCATTTCAATTCTCTAAGGTTAAGGTTCTTATTAAAAAAGTGAAGAAATGCTATTCTTTGACCTTGAGCTTATTCTACTGTTACAACAGAGAACTATAATTTTCAGAAGTTTTAATACTTTTTAAGGCAAAGATGACCCTGGGACAAATCTCAAGAATGTTCACACCTCTTCCATTTATGTTTACCTACCAGGCAGAATGCCTTCTAAGTAACTAACAGAAAAAGAAATAAATGTGATATGTTACTCTCATATCTTCTATTATATGGGCTTCTTATTGCAATTTAGAAAAGAAAGTAAAATAATTTGTGAGATCACATTTCAGGGGTTTTTGACTATGATAACTTTGATTTGCCTCCATGAAACATGTATTTCTCCTGAAAATACAAATTATGGGCACTCTTTTGAACACTTCTTAACAGTATAATTTAGGTGAATTTTAAGTGAAATTTATACCAATATATAAAATATCATTTTATAATGGAGAAATTTCTATATAAGAAAAACTAAAAATCGGGGCTGGAGAGATGCCTAGCAGTTCAGAGCTCTGACTGCTCTTGCAGACGACTGGGGTTCAATTCCCAGCACCCACATGGTGGCTAAAAACCATCTTTAGCTCCAGATCCAGGGGAATCCGATACCCTCTTCTGAACTCTGATGCATTGCATGAGACTGGTGCAACAACATACATGCAGATAGTACACTCATACACATAAAAAATAAAAAGAAGAAAAACTAAAAATCATGTAAAATGAGAATATGTCAAGATATATTGAGAAATTTATTAATTTTTCTTCACATTATAGTCAAAATTTCATTGTACTTCCTAGGAAAGTAATTTGATCAATACATATGTATCAAATCATTGTGTTCTTGAGAAGGTATTTCATTAATCAGATACAGACTTATAACCTTCATGACATCTATCATCCTTTGATAGCTTTATTCTGAATCTGAAACAGTCCTGTGACATTTGAAATAGAAATAAGGGGAAAGGCCCTTTGGCTCCCTGTGAAGATAGTGGCTCCAGTGTTATTTTGTATATGGCCAGAGAGGTATTAAGAATAAAACCAGTTCCTCCAGCAGTAGTAATTATAATTTCATGAATCTTTCCAGGAGAATGCAATCATTTTATATGTCACATGGCCTGCCATATTCTCATTTTCCCCTTTGGATACAAGTTAAAATAAATATCCATTTATTCTCTTCTTGATGGTGGTGCATGGTAGTAAAAAAAGATTGGTTGTTTTCAAGGATAAGATATCTTGGTTCCTTTCTAAGTCCATTACTTCCTATATTCCTTCCTTACTTTCAGTATCTTCAGAGGGATATATTTCTCTGTAGGTTATTAAATATGAACATATATGTATATGATTACAAATATTAACATGAAAAACATTTTAAAGAACATATTGATTAAAATAATATGTGATTTTAAAAGGACAAATTCAGGGACTGGAGAGATGGCTCAGCGGTTAAGAGCACCAACTGCTCTTGCAGAGGACCCTGGTTCGATTCCCAGCACTCACATGGTGGCTAAGAACTGTCTTTAACTCCAGTTCCAGGGGAATCCTACTCCCTCTTCTGATCTCCATGGAATTTCACGACACAGGTGCACAAACCTACATGCAGACAGTACATTCATACACATACAAAAATAAATAAAATTTAAAAATTAAATAATAAATAAAAAAATTAAAAAGACAAATTAATAGTTCTTGATGATGAAAAAAACCACCTATTTAAATACTACTACAGTTATATAATAGATACCATATTAGATTCATGCATAAAGTATGAAATGAACTAATTAAACAGATAGTAGGAACTTTTATTAATAAATATGGAGAAATAAGTAAAAGCTATATTCTGGCTTTGTTTTTAAGATTTTATCATCACTTATCAGTTCTGAAGGCTATCACAATCTAAGTTTTCTTTTTCACTTTCTTGTCTTTATTTTGTATTTTATGTGTGTGTGTACATGTATTGTATCATGTATGTAACTACACACGTGTCATGCAATGCCAGTGCAGGACAATCTAGAGGATCTCAGATCCCCTGGAACTGAAGTTTCTGACAGTTGTTAGCTGCCATGTGGGTGCTAGGATTTGAGCCTAAGATTTCTGCAAAAACTGTGAGTGCTCTTAACAGCTCAATCATGTTCCACACCCCAGGAGCATTATTTTTAATGTATATTTTTAATAAAATTTTGTGCAGTTCATACAATAAATCTTAATCATATTTAGACACCCCTTCTTAATCACACCCCAAAATACTGCCCTCTGGGATTTCATGTGATCTATCATATATGTTAAGGCCTACTAAGTCAAACTTTTGATCCCAGATGTCCCTCCAGTGCGAATTCATCCTCCACCATGAGCAGCTCCATTCTCTCGGTGCTGTCCCCCTTATAGTGTTGGATCTAGTTCAGTTTCTACTGCCTTAGACCTATAGATTAGCCACCTAGCCCAGACCTTGACCATCATGTCTTTATCTCAGGCATCCAAACTAGGAAGATTGTTATGGAAAATCAAATTAATAAAATTAACACCAGGATCACTAATCTCCATCTTTATGACACACTGTTATTGACCTTTTCTATTTTCTAAATGACCTTGGTATACATCATTTTCCTCTTTAAGTTGTGCTGTTTTCTACATATTATGAAGAAAATTAAAAAATAAACTAACATATAACTACTTTAATTAGATAATTGTGCTGATTTTTTCAATATAGTAGTCAAAGAATGTTCTTTCAAATATATTTTATTTTAGCTATTTAAAAATAATATTAAACTAATTTTTAAATAATGAATTTATGTAATAGAAAGATTAATAGAAATTTCACTATTTGTATATTTCAGCACACTTATGGATAAGGATGCTACATGATTAGGAACCAGGCTTGTAATTCTTAGTACTATTAGAACTTTTGCCAGATAGTCTTTATAGGAAGTAAAAATATTCTTTGTAGATTGTTCATTATGGGCAAATTAACATTTTCTGTCTATATCATCAATGCTTATGCTCTTCTCACTCCTCTCCACGTTATGTAAACAAGTATCTGCAGATATATAAATAGACAGGCATACTCCTGGTTATAAACACTGACGTAGAAAACATTTTAACAGTCTGCAATCAATAATGAAATCTAAATATATACATTATTTAAAATATTTGAACTTAAGTAACTCAATTTTCATAGTTTTCTATAATTGTATCCTGAAGAAAATTAATATCATATACAAATTACATAACACTTGAACAGGTTTCTCTTAGCATAGAATTTTTGGTTCTTGAAATGTTTTATTATGACTATACATATACATTTAATATTTGTTGTTATATAACTCTTTCATGGAAGAAATAAAATACATGAAATCTCAAATTCTATGTCCAAAATTATTTTTTAAGGTTTGCCTGTAATTGGCTCCTCAAAATTTTTAACAGCTATTTTAATGGCTGATACATAAAATGATATACTTTAAACTTAAAATATACACATAATTCCAGTGGTGGTCTGGCTTTAATTTGGTCAACCAATGAAACTTCTATTAAGATAATAAATTTGCTTGTTCTACTTTCTCAAGTATCTCTGATGAACATAGCTGCAAAAAATCTATATAAAAGTTTTCCATACAGACATATACAAAAACATCATCTACCATGATCAAGTTGACTTTATTTCAGAGATGCAGTGATGGTGCAATACACAGGAATCAATATATATATTAAATCAAATAAATTGACTTAAATACATAAATCCCATGATAATCTCAACAGACTTAGAAAAATCCTTTGCCAAAATCCAATGTTTCTTCATAATAAAAGTACTAGAGATAACATAACTGGAGGGAACATACTTCAACATTATATATATATATATATATATATATATATATATATATATATATATCTCACAAACCCACAGCCAACATCTCAAAAGAAGATATGAAAACTATTAAGAAATACCTTTCAAATGCCATAATTAATCATTTCCTAGCCCTTAGGAAAATGTGAATTTAAAATACTCTAAGACTCCATATTATCCAAGTGGATAATTCAAGAAATTTAAAGAAAGGAGAAACTTCATCCACTGCTGGTGAGGTAACAAGCTGTTAAAGAAATCTACAAAACTAAAAATAGATCTACCATAGGACCTAGATACACCATTAATTGGCATATACCCAAAGGACTTGATATCTGCCTACCAAGATACTCAGACTTGTTCATAGATGCCCTTTTCATATGTAAGCAATGGTAACTATTTAAATGCCTCCATACTGATGAATATATAATGAGAGCAGGAATGTATACACAGTGAAATTGCAGTCGACTATAACGAAAAATGAAGCATGAAGATTTCAGGTAAATGGGTGTAACTGGAAAACATTATTCTATTTGAGGTAACTCAGGCTCAGATAAGCAAATGTCACATGTTTTATCTCACCTGTGGATCACAGGTCTAAATATTTGCCTGCGAGTATATATACTGAGGTAACTTCAGAAGCCCTAGGAAAGAAGAAATGAGTCATGAGGGAAAGGATGGGTAGAACACAGGTATTATCAAATAGGAAATGAGAAAACATGGGGCAATTTGACTGGGGAGGTGGGAGAGAGATTTGGACAATTGGACAGGGAATAATAAGAGATAAATAATACTAAGGTTGACTTAAAAGCCATGATAAACAATATTATATTATCTTATAAGCTTATTTAAAATACAGCAAGGAGGAGAGAGAGAGAGAGAGAGAGAGAGAGAGAGAGAGAGAGAGAGAGAGAAATGAAGGTTATCTGGCAAAAAATTCCAGTGGCAGGAAAAAAAAAGCCTCATTTTATTTAAGTTGATGGTCAGGGTAGTCAAGAGATTCCCAAAATAATATAGGGTATTTCCATAGCACTTGGTTGCTTCCCAGAACTTGAAGTTAAGACCATAGTGTTTAAGATAATACATCTCAGACAAGTTTTGCAGAGCTGGAACTGACCTGGAAGCCTCCTCCTCAGAGACAACATCTCAGAGTATCAGAAGGTACTATTCATGTTGCCATGGGAGAAAACCAACCAATGGTCCTACCCAGCTATAAAGCCTACAAAACATAACAATGACTGGCCCAGCAAAATATCTCTATAGACACTTTTAACTTGAAGGTAATCTACAGCTGTCTAATTGAAGTCAAGGCAAGTTCTAAAGGAGCGAATCTATGAAATGTGTTCTAAAGATGGCTACTCATGGGGCTGGAGAGATGGCCTAGCGGTTAAGAGCGCCGACCGCTCTTGCAGAGGACCCGGGTTCGATCCCCAGCACCCACATGGCGGCTGAGAACCGTCTGAAACTCCAACTCCAGGAGAACTCTAGCTCCAGGGGAATCCGACGCCCACTTCTGACCTCCGCGGCATTGCACGACACGGGTGCACAGACTTGCATGCAGACAATACATTCGTACACATACAGAAATAAATAAAAAATTAATAAAAAAAAATTAAAAAAAAAAAGATGGCTACTCATGTGTCTAAAATGTATATCTTAATTCATGAGATTCTACCTCAGATCTAAACTATATTAATTTCAGATATATTTTGCCTAGGTAGCTCAATTCTTTCTATTGCTCTTTTGTTATTTATATTAATACATAGTATAAATTACACAGTGCCTGTTACAATTATTTTTTTACATGAAATTGATAAAAATATTTTGGGAGTCACATGGACTACTCTGACCAACAATTCAAAGGAAGGTTTCTCCTCTCAGGCACTGTTTCTTGTTACGTAAACTTCAGGTATACATGTGTACTCATGTAGAGATATTGCATGTTTAATTTGACATTAGGTTGTTAGACCAAGAAAATTCTCTGTTTTTTTTTATAGTAGCTAAGCGTCATTTATCTCTCCTTTCTCTCTCCCTTTCTAACCATCCCCTCCACAGTTTTCCCATTTAAAGTGTCTCCATTTTCCCCTTTTCCCCCTTGAAATAACGGTCTCCTAGGGCCCTGCCTCTCCTGAGCTCCTTCTTTCCCTTTATCCCACAAATTCCTTATATAACCCTCTGTCCCCTCCCATTTAAAAGCTCCCATTTCATCCCTCTCTTCCTTAGTATCGCCTCTTTCCTATTCTTGTTCTGTTTCAGGTTCCTTCTTTCCCTTTACCAGCCCCTGGCTCCTTTCCATTTTCCTGGTTCCTGTAGTTACATTAGGACCCATAATCACATACAACGATTTTGTGCTAGAATCCCCAAATAACGGAGAACATACGACCTTTGTGTTTTTAAGTCTGTATTACTTCATTTAGTATAAAAGTTTCTAATTTCAACTCTTACCTGCAAATTTCATGATTTAGTCTTTCTTTACTAATGAGTGAAAACACCATTGTGTAAATGCCCCATATTTTCATTATCCACTCTGCAGTTGAGGGACACTTAGGATGCTTCCATCCCTTAGGTACCGTAATAAGAGCAGCAATGAACATAGATGTACAAGTATCTCTACAATAAGATTAGTCCTTTGGGTATATGTCAAGGAGTGGTATAATCAGGTTAAATGGTAAGTTTAATTTTAGTTTTTTAAGTTTCTTTCCACACTTATTTACATAGAGGATATAAGAGCTTGAATTCCACCAGCAGTGAATGAGTACACCCCTTTCTTCACATACTTTCCACCATTTGATATCATTTATTCTCTTCATTTTAACCAGTTTGACTGGGGTAAGATGAAACCTTAAAGTGGATTTAATTTGCATTTCCCTAATTACTGACTTTTTAAAATGTTTCTTAGCCATCTTTTTTTCTCCTTTTGAGAATTCTCTGTTCAGATCTTTAGCTCATCTTTTAATTGGGTCACTTGTTTTCTTGATTCTTGGGTTTTTTGAGTTATTTGTATATTCTGAATATTAAACGTGTGTCAGATGTGTCACTGATGGAGATTTTTCTCCCACTCAGGTGGTTTTCTCTTCAGTTCCTTGGTTATTTCTTTTCTGTACAATTTATTGAGGACCCACTTGTTATTTCTTGACCTTAATTCCTGAGAAACTTATGTACAATATAGAGAACATAATATAGAGAACTTAGGTACAATATAGAGAACTACAATATAGACACTATAAAGAAGTGATAAGCCAGATATCTGCAGATTGCATAAAGTTCCAGGAAGGAAAGGTGAGCCTGGAGCTTTAGTTACTAGCAATTATTACATTATACTATAAGTCTCTGACAGCCTCAGTAGCATAGTTATTCACTCACAACAGGCAGAGATTTTTATTTATTTATTTTTTCAAACAGCGTATATGGTTAGTGGATACCACTTTTTTTTTCTACTGTGCAGATTTTTATAAAAACAGATAAACAGAAAATATACAAGTATCAAATTAAAACATGTTTGACATCACTAATCATTAAACAAATATACATCAAAACAACACACATTGGGATTACTAATTAGATCCTACTTCCAACTGATTAAAAACAACTTTCAAAATATTAAGTAGTTTCTTATCAAAGGGAACAAGGGAGAGAGATCAAGAGAGAGACTGAGAGAGAAGGAAAGTAAATATGCAGTATTGGAGAAAATATGATTAAGTTACAAATTTGAATACTGTTAAGGTAAATTTAAAATTGTGTAACTACTAAATATATATATGGTGGACTGGTCATGTGTTTGAAGACACCACTTATGGAAAAAATACCCTAAATTAACAGAAATTGATACTTGAAGAGACCCTTATTGTTAAGTCTGGGCTTCCCAGAATTCCAAGGCACACAGATGTCCACTTCCTCCAGAGGCTGTCAAGCTTCTGCCCTCTTCCCCTGTACCTGAGGTCCTGCCCCAAGGCCTTAAAGGGGTGTGCCTCAGTTCCATCTTGCTGCTGGTTGCTGTTGCTATCCCACCAAGTGCCAACAGGTAGGCCAGCCCTGGCAATTCCTGAAGTAAATAATGTGCCTGTCTTTTATCCGGGGTTTGTGCCCTTAGAATCTAACACTTATAAACTCATTTTCAGAAAAGCATCATTCATAGCAACCAAGAAAGTAGAAACAAATATAGCATACTGACAGATGAACAGACAGGATGTGATAAAATATAAGATAATGAGAGATTATTAAATTTTAGTGAGGAATGAAATCTTAACCCACTTTAAAATATCAATGAAATGTGTAACCAAATTAGCTTGGACTGGCTATCTTTAGTCCCCTGTTAGGCTTTCTCTTACTTTACATTTCTTGTGGTAGAGGAAAAACTGTGTCCTCTCTTAGGGTTCTTAGTCTTATCATAAAATAATAAAAAAATTGACTCAAAGCTTTAGGACCATGTTATCAGAGTTTAAAGAAAATTCCCCAGGACACATGAGATGTAAAACTCAGGAACTGCCCTGAGGAGGAAAATGGAGATGAGAAGGATAAAAAGCCCTAAAATCCACCTTTGTTTAAAACCAGTGTGAGATTGGACACCTGGCAGACTAACATCAGCATGGTGGGTAGGGGAAGGGAGCTTCAAAGAAGAGTAAAGAAACCTAACACACTGGCTTGGGCCAGAGCATTAAGGGAAGCATGGTTAGAAGACAGACAAAAAGGAAAAGGAGAGGTTCACTTTTTGGAAGAATTCAGAGAAGTGGGCAAACATAGAGAAAGCTCCAGGTCTGCGGCCAGGTCCATAAGCACTGCGCTAGGGAGCAGGGATTACAGGCAAGTGAATCCCACTATCTCTTTAATGTCCTGTGTATTCTACCTATTTCCTTAGCATGGATTAAGGTGAATCCACATTCCTAGGGGTAGCTCCAGGGCCAGGTGAATGACCAGGCAAAACTGGCCAAGCCAGCGATTTTATTGTCTTAACCAGTTTTCTCTTAAGAGGATAGTATGCTACTGTAGCATTACTACCTATGAAGACACAACCCTAAAATTACATATATTGGGTTGAACTGGGCCCTGAGACAACATGGGGACCACAAACCTATGAGCAACATTCTGGGAAACAGAAATTGAACCACCCTGGTTTCTCAGAGACTGCCTGACCCACTCTGGCCACAGTTGCAATTTCCTGATTACATCTATCTGAAAAACAGAAAAACATCTAACTGAGACAGGTCCCTGAACAGATAGCTGAACAGGCTACTACCTCACCTCCGCTATCTACAAAACCCTATAAAACCCAAGCCTGCTGTGATGAGAAGCCTCTGGCCTCTCCAGTGAGAACAGCATTAGAGTGCTCTCTGGTGGCCATGGCCCTTTAGTATGACATTTCTGGCCTTTGGCACAGACAAGGCTGCCTAGGGTAAATTCTTCCCGAATATATTAAAAAAAAAATACTAGATTCTACCAACTCAAAAGCTAAGAAAGTTATTACATAATGTTTGAAAACTGTGTCAGACTATTCCTATCCTATAACCTACATAGCCAATGTTATCACCCATATATTTGTGAAGTTCCTTGATTCATGACTTCCTTTGTTGTATAACTACAAAAATTTCATGGGAATATTACCAAATACCATGGTATTTGCAGTGAAAATAAAATCTCTCTTCCCTGTGATTGTTGGCTCCAGAATAAATCATCTCTTATTCCCTTTGAAGTGAGATCTATGCTTTTGAATCAAGGAGACCATCAACTAAAATGGTTCTTTTCTTGAGGGGAGGGCAGTCTTGTATGTACAGTTTCAAAGTATGACATAAGACTCGCTGAAAAATCTGTGGTTTCACATGTGTTCTTCACATATCTTCACTGAGTGCAGAGAAGAAATTGGAACCTTCTTAGGATAACTTAGTTTGTTTTATTGAGAAGCTTGCTCCTGGTTGTTTGCTCTAGTGATGATTCGGCAGCTCCATTTTCATTCTAGTTCTCGGTTCTTCCCACATTAGTATAGGCCTTAGCAACAGCAATCTCAACAACTGGTTTGATTTCATCTTCCTTGAGATGTATGTCTCTTGTCAACTCTTTTTTTTAAGACAAAAATAATTATTTTTATTGATGCTTTGTGTATTTCATACATCATTTTCCAATTCAGTTCAGGCATATATCCCCTTCCCTTCTCCCCACCCCACCCCTACCCATCCCAGATCATGCATTCTGCCGTAAGTTTTCTGCATCTTTCTCTGCTTTTTTTGTTTTTTTTTTGTTTTGTTTTCATTTTTTTAACAATAAGTGATAATTTGTGAGTACAAGCATCCTTCATGTAAAACCAATTTGCAAGCAGTTGTGCCTAACCCACACAGCTCATAGGTCCCACCATCCAGCAGGGGGGCTTGATGTTCAATCAAGTTGATCAAATGAGTGTCCAGTCTATATTGTTGTAGTTTCACCATTAACCCCAATCGCAGCCCTTACATTCTACCATGCCTCCTCTTCCGCAGATTGTTCCCTAGGCTTAGAAAAGGGGCACAGGTGGATGAGAAGCAAAATAGTCTACTTTCTCTGGAGCTGTTGTCTCTAGTCAATTCTGGCTGTTTTCTTTCATGGGCTGCCAGCTTGTCCAGGCATAACCTTTTGATCCTACTAATGAAGCACATACAATTAGATATATAGGTATTTAAACATTATAATATATACCCTTTTGATCAGATTAATGAAGCACACGCAATTAGATATATAGGTATTTAAACAGTACTAATTGTTATGGTAGGTTACTTTGGTATAGACACAGATGTTTGGATGGTATGTTAATTCATGAATTACATTTTCTTCTGTTAAGTATGGCAGGATCTATCGTGTGGTTTATAACATCTCCTAACCATTAGAGGATGTAAGCTTGTGGCATCAGCCGTGGGTTATTCTTCCAAGGAGAGAGCTAATAGCCAATTAGATTTGGGATATACAGACATATGGCTGCCACTGCTGCACAGTATTTCCAGGCAGGTGAGGTGTAGCTGGTGCTGACGGAGGAGTCTTGCTTGACTCAAGGAGACCTATATTTGCTGTATTGGTTTAGTGGCCTTTGGTAACACTCTCTGGCATTCCAGAGACCATCTGTATACTTGCAAGTGCGGTCTCCATACATCTTTCCCATGTTTATATCAGGTCTTCAACAGCAGGGCCTTATCGCCTCTCTTCCTGCAGATATCCCAGTTTGGAGGCAAGGAGCCTTTACCTTTTGTGGGGGCTTGGATCCCCTGGCCAACATCTCCTTGGTAGAATAATCCATTGTTGATGTCAGAGCTCCTGTATTAATATATTTTGTTTAAGTGCATAGCTTAAGGAGACTTTAGCATTATATTTGGTTCTGAATAGAGAATAATCCTTTTCAGAGTTTCTATGTCCATTAGTCAATTAAAGAAGGCAGTTTTACTGATTTTACATGAAAGAGAATACTCTTGTGGTGCTTCCTGCTTCTAGTTGGAAATGTTCACAAGTAAATGGTTGAGATGACTGCACTGCTGGTGGAAACTATCCCTGAGTGAGTTTCCCAGTTCACACTACATTGTCAAGAACTTTGGAGTTCAGTAGCAACCCTAAATAAACTAGTTTTTAATATCAAATTCTAATAATTATTGTTTCCACTTAGAAGATAATAGACATTTTCCACTAAAAATCTTCCTGTCTGAGGTTTTCAAAGGAAAGAGTGGCTAACAAGCAGTCCCTGTAGGGGACATGTTTTCTAGTTTGGGTCTTCCTTCTTTTCATCTACCTCCCAGAGCTACCTTAGCATCTCTAAATGAGTAATTAGCACTCTCCCTGCTGATTTAGAATAATGAAAGTCTCTGCTAAAAAAGGTCAGAATCTGAGAACAGATCATATTAGGATTCTAGCCTTTCTTTTGAAAAGCTTCATTCTTTAATTTGCACTAACCCATGAAAAAATTAACTACCTTCATTTCCAGTGTACTCACAAGAATAGAAAATTAACACCAAAAGAACATTAAATTAAATTGTTTTTGAATGGGTGGTTTTTTCTGAAAAATTAAATGTATGCCTGAACATCGAGACCTTATAACTTAATTACTTGTGTGGAATAAAAGCATAAAACATCTGCTATACTTGTTATCTTTTTACAAAATAATGATCAGATTCTGACTTAATATAGTAAATATGTGATCAACAAAGACATTATACTTATTTTATATTACATATAAGTCTAGACATGTATGACTAATCATGTACAAGTTACATGCATAAAAATGATATACTTTTATAAAATTTGTTAACATATCACATACTTTCACTATCTTTATAAAATAATGCTGAGCAATTCATTTTCTCATTCATAAGCCGACATTAACAACAGCAAATATAACCCCAATCTGCCAAGCAATAATCACACAAATTTATATCCTGGAGAAAAAGTACAACTGTTCCAGGTACTCTTGGGAAATCCTGGTGTGGTCACTGGGGTCCCCTCTTGGGGTTTGCTGTCTCCCTAATCAAATAATTTAAGAAAGGATTCAAAATGAAAATTGAGGATAATTTTATTAGAGAGTAAAATAAATACCTGGGGAGGCAAGCTATAAATCTTTACAGCTGCTTGGAAGAGGAAGATCAAGAAGGAGAGGGAGAGAGAAAGCCATGCTCTTGGAGTTAAGTGGCATAGAGGAGAGAATGGGAAAAACCATATTTGGCTTTAGCAAATAGCTTAAAGAAAAAGCCAGAGGGAAAGAAATGGTCAAGTGCATCAAGGCTATGCATGTAGAAGCAGTTAAAGTCTTATTTCCAAGGCAGAATATGGTAGAACAGAGTTTTTTTTTCCACCAGTACAATCTGGTCATATTTTCACTGTGCTGTGCTCCCTCAAAAGGAAGAGTTAAGGTAGGAAAGAAGCACAGTCCTCTACATAAAATGAAGTGCAAATCTGAAGCCCTAAAGATAGAAATGTAACTGTTCTCTATAAATAAATTTAAGAAATAATATTGAAAAGAACTGCTGATTCAGCCAGGTACAGACATATAGAAACATTAAAAACTATATTAAGTAGATTAGATTTCAGCTTTACAGCAATAGATCTTGTAGGCTTCAGAGACTTTTGCTATCTGTCAAGAAAAAAGAAAATAAAATGTGACAGAATCATGTCCCGTTAAAAAACAAAAATTTTCTGGGGCTCTGTGAAAGTAAAGGTTTGGGTGAAGGGCTGGACTGTGAACATAGGGGACATATGTACAAAATATGTCTCAGTTATCCACATGAATATATGACCAATTCCAATGCAGAAATTTTGCTAACTAGAGAAAAAATATACATATAGCACATTGTTGATATAGAATTTAGGCACTTGGTACATAGGCTATAACAAAGGAGGAAGGGAATGAGCGGCAAAGGGAAATTCTTTCTAAAGGAGTTTCAAAACATTAGTTTATGTTAAATGTAAAAGATGTTCTTTAAAATGAAGCTATAGAAGATATTGTTGATCTATGAGTATTTTTTACACATACACATCTACTAGTACAAACATTGCTAAATTTTGGGGGGCATCGCTTTGGGGAAATAGTTTAAAAGAGACTTTAAGAATTCATAATCTGCTGCCTTCAGACCTGGTCTTTTAATTATAAGAAAGTTACTTGTATAAGCTACTCAAATTTTTAACATGGGGATGTTACTAACATTTTTTTCTCAGAGAAACATTTTATTAATCTCTTAGACATCTATCAATCCAATCAGGTATGAATTTAAGACTAAATATCATGCTTGTTCTTTAAAACTTCTCTTAAGATGAAGGTGGAAATGTATACCTTACGTAAAATTTTTTATATAGAGTCTGACATCAACAATAAAGATTTCCAGTGTTATAATTATTTTGAATGTTATTAAATTAAATACTTCAAATTATAAAATACTATTTTTATAGAAGAGTATAGTTAAATTATAATTAGCATAGTAGATCACAAAATAGGTTAGAAAGCCCAATCTGAGTCAGTGTCTGTCTGAAGCCAGTACATTGCTTCTAAATATTTTTTTCTTTAAGATTAATGATAGATCCAGATTAAATAAGATGGAAACTCCTGGATTAAGAAAGGTAAAATGTGATTCCAGTACTAAAATATTTGGGAGACTGTAATTGGGGAGCTAAGAAAAGGACAAAGAACAAAGGAAATTAGTTCTATAATACATATTTGCATATTATGAATAGATATATTTTATGAATTGTATACTGCATACAAAACATCTGAAGTCTTTAGTGGTAAAAGGATAAAAAGGTTTATAAGGAATGGAAGGGACATCCCATCAGAGATTAATAAGGTTGCAAATAAGAGAATGTTTGAAAAATGCCAATTGGGCTTAAGTAATGACATTGCTAATTTGGGGAGAAATGTTAAGACATTGAAAATTGGGTACAAAATTCCTTCTAAATAATGATAGCATGCAAAAAAGCAATGCTGCCTATTATGTAAGAGATCAGGATTACTGTCAAGTAGCCAATCTTTAATTACAGTGGAGAAAGAGCACTTGAAAAATGATTGTTCACATTTCTGAGAGCAAGTTCAACAACAATTTTATTCACAAAGCATGAAAATGCTAATGTTTCATCCTTATTATAAACCTTCTAATGAAACCGAAAATGAAATAACAAGCCTTCATTCCAATGATAATGAGTGAACTTAGTATGAGGCATGGTGATATTGCATTTCCAATTCAAGTTTTCACAAATTAATATTTCATTTTTGTAGCCCTGTGCAGGAATTGAATGGTTCAGCTTAATAGACATTATTATAAAATGCCATACATATTCATAACATTTCACTGCATTTAATTCTATTGTCAAAATACAGAGCATTTAAAACTCCACTTATTAAATTAATTGTCCAGGTTATAGACTGACATTCTTAGATACTGGCACTATAATTTACATACAGCATCTTTAAAAACATATAGGTCTTGTTTGCATTAATTTATTACTCCATCAAAATTTAGTTGTTCTTGGACTGACCTATGGCCTTTACATAAATGCATAAATTTGGGAGCTGGAAAGATTGCTCAGTGGTTAGGAGCTCTTGCTGCTCTTACAGAACACCTGCGCTTCATTCCCAGCACCCACATGGCACCTAAAAACTATCCCTAACTTCATTTCCAGAGGAATTCAACACCCTCTTCTGAACTCTGCAGGTATTACAGGACAATGGTACATATACATACATGAAGGCAATGCACTCATACACATACACATAAAAATAAAAACAATAACAAAATATTTAAATAATATGTAGATTGTTTTTTCTCACTGGACTTGAAAGTTCTTAAAACAATACTAGTCCTCTTGTACAAGTTCTCAACTGAATTTTGCTGGTCATCCTATGACCTAAGTCTAGGATACAATTCAGTAGAAATTGTATAAAAAGCCGTGTGATTGCCTTTCTGCAGAATATTTGTGATTAGACCAATGAAGACTAGAGTGATACTGATGTCAAAAGGTAAATCAGATGCTATTTTAAAAAGAATTTAAAGTTTTTGGAAGAATTGGAGATAGATATACTAGAATCCCTATTCAAAGTTCTTTTAGAAAACAATTTTATCACTGGATGTGGTGGCACACGCCTTTAATCCTAGCTCTTGGGAGGCAGAGGCAGGCAGATCTTTGTGAGTTCAAGGCCAGCCTGGAATACAAAGCGAGTTTCCAGGACAGCTGGAGCTTCTTTTTTTTTTTTAAGGAAACACTGCAACAAGACCTAAACCAAAAAAAAAAAAAAAAAAAAAAACAAAAAAAAAAAAAAAAAAGAAAAGAAAAGAAAACAATTTTATCAAATATGCTACAGTGCCTAAGTGTATTTTCTTTATCATTTGATTTATTTTGTGTGCATTTGCTGTATACATGTGTATACGACCACATGTGAATACACATGTGTGTTCAGATATAACTAAATTTCAAGAACAAAAGTCAATGCTCTTGGTATATTCCTCATTCTCCACCTTATTTTTTGAGATAGGGTCTCTCACTGACTGTAGAGGTCAATGATTCTACTAGGCTGGTCAGTCAACTCTAGAACTGTTCCTGTCTCTGACTACACTCTCATCCCAGTATGGAACACAGAGTAGACACGGAACCCATGGCTTCAGCAGGATGCATGCGGGAAGACAAGACCTACATTAACTACAACTCTACCAAACATCCGAGTAGCACCGGCCCACGGTGCGTAGGACGCAGGGGTAGACACCGGGCAAGGTCAACGGACAGGGGGTTGATATGTTGGGACCTGCCGCAGGAGCAGAAGCAGGTGGGAGATAAAGGAGGGGAAAACGAAAAGGGATCAAGGAGGTTGAAAACGTTGCAGAGAGATGATAAGAGATATCTATATAATAAGAGATATAGAAGCTATAGAGGAGATACTAGTACTAGATATACGAGATAATATACAATAGATATAATCTAATATAGACTATACTATATATATATAAAACTCTTGCATACTGTATCAAAACAACCAATTGCATACTCTAAAGTGTTCCTTGAGCTTTCTTTCTTTAGATGTTCCCTGATCTATTGAGGTCTTTTTGAGTGCTAGGGTCTTTTCTCCATTTTTACTTTTGACTTTTCTTAATATCATATAATTGAGGTTATGCATCATGCTGCTTTTTGTATTAAATACCCAATAAGAAACTATTAGAGGAAGAAAGAGTTTATTATAGCTTTTCTGGTGTTTGTTTTTAATTTTTTTTTTTTGTCTTTTCAAGATAGGGTGTCCCTTAAGGCTCCAGCAGGCACATCTGTCTACTACCTTTTCCTGAGTGCTGGGATTAAAGGCATGTACCACCACATCCAGATATTATAGCTTTTAATTGAAGGGAATATTCCCATCATGTTAGGGAAGTCATAGTAGGAGTAATGAAAGGCCGGCTAGCCATGTTGCATCCAGTCAAGAAGCAAGGTAAACAAGAAGTAGTGCCCGGGTAGAAAACCTCAAGGCTTCCAAATGGCTTAAGCTCAATCTTGGGACCCTTATAGTGGAAGTAGAGAACACAAACACCCACATGCACTGCCCACAAACAAATAAATAAAAAATATGAAGTAAACAAATATGTTAAAAAAATAAAAATAAAAATAAATGTTTCCAGGAAACCACTCCCTTCAGATAGCATCCATCTCATAGTACTTTCACACCTTTCTTAAACAGTACCACTAACTGGGGACCAAGAGACCAAACTCATGAAACTTTGGGGAACATTTCACATTTTAACCACTGGATTCTGCCACTGACCCTAATAGGCCCATGCCATCTCATGATGCTAAATACATTCAGTTATTTTTTTAAATCGTCATAGTCTTTAACAGTTCCAATGCTGTTCAAAATTTCAAAGTCCAAGGTCTCTTCATAGTCTGAAGATAATCCATTTTTATTGTCTGTAAAGTTTAAAAAAAATCATATTTCCATTATACAATGACACCGTAAGCATTCTCATTCCAAAAGGGAAGAATGGGGTCTCAATAGACTATACCAAACCAAGACAAGAATACTACATGGTAAAGGTTAAATTCTCAAGCTCCTTGTTGGCCATCTAGGACTCATGATGGAATAATGCAAGCTCCAAAGGGCTTGAGTAGATCCTAATCAGCTTAACCACCTGTAACATATATAGACTTTCTCTTGAAGCAGCCCTGTTATGTAACCGGAACTTCCTTTGACAGACATTCAGTAGTAACATCAGCTCCAATATGATGTGTTCTCTGTTACAACTTGGGCTTCTTCTTCACACACTCACAAAATATCCTCTGATGGGCTCTAATAGGGACTCCAAAACTACCATACATTACCTCACCTCACCTGCTCTATGAAACCACTGATGCCAGGACCCATTAATCTTGCATATTTCATGCCTGCAAAAATAGAACCCTATGGAACATACATGATGCTAGCTCAGAATGGAGACTGGCTTCCTTGGACCACAGCTGTAGCTGGCACTGGAGAAGCACTTCCCTAGATAGCACCTTTCCAGGAGCATGGAACGCCTCTGGCTTTCTGAGCTTAACTCTTTTCTAGAAATTTTAATATTTTTAGCATGAATCTTGGTTGCAATATTCAAAGTGTTTGAGTTATTTTTCCTGGAAAAATGCACATTTTTAATGTCATTATTGTTCTCTTTCACTGTAGACCTGGGTAAGAATGTTAATCATACCACATACTAAAAGCTCTCTGGCCTTGGAATTTTCTCCACCAAATACATTAATCCATTAATTTTAAATTCAGCCTGATTCAAGTTCTCAGTACCTGGCCAAAATGGAGCCAGAGTTATTTTCACAATTTAACCTGAGTTGCATCCATCCAAGTTTTCAGGGATGCCCTTGTTCTGTTCTGAAAATGAACAACCAAAAATTCCACAATGAGCATTTCTCTTGTCATTCTGTTATTCCAAAGTCTTCTGCATTCCTCTCTCAAGCAAAGGTATAAGAATAATATGATCAGGCTTCTCATGGCAATAACTCCACTACACATTATCAATGTTAATAAATTACTTTCTCATTGCAATAAGAAAATACCTGACAAAAAGACTTTTTAAGAAATTATGCTAGCCGGGCATGGTGGTGCATGCCTTTAATCCTAGCACTTGGGTAGCAGAGGCAGGTGGATCTTTGTGAGTTCAAGGCCAGCCTGGTCTACACAGTGATTTCCAGGACAGCTGGGGCTATTGGGAGACCCTGTGTCGAAAAGACCAAAATAAATAAATAAATAAATAAATAAATAAATAAATAAATAATGCTTTCTGACTTATTGGAAGAGTTATAGGGCATCATATTGTGGAGACATGGGAACAGGAGAAGGCCAACTATTCACTTTGCAAATACTTGCAAGAAGCAGAAAGAGAATAGAAAGTGGATTTGGGAGTTAAAACCTCAATGTTCTTCCTCAGTAACACACTCCCTGTTGTCAGTTTCTAACCCCAAAAGGATCCAAAATAATACCAAACAGTGCCATTGCAAACAAAGTAGTCAAACAAGAGCAAGCAGAGGATATTTCACATTAAAAGTACAAGGCCTTTGATTATCAGGTTTAATATTAAAATTATTTTATTTATCTATTTTTTCATTTCATCATAATTTATTATTAAATAAGAATAAAAGGGCTCTAGAATTATCGTACCACTTATGCTCACACATTGTAATTACCATATATAGATGGAGAATATGTAGTCATATTCTAAAAAAAGAATGTAAAGTTACACGACATTATACCCCCATGCAAATTTACTGTTAAAATGTGTTTAGGAATCAACCTATAGTTTATTCTCAGAATTTTTAATTTTGACTTATGTGTGGAGTGTGTATATGCATATTTTGGAATAATATAAAATAAAAAAAAAATTAAGAAGATGTAGTATAAAGCTGACAAGAGACTTCACCAGTAAGGAAGAAAAGATGGCTGAGAAACATCTTTAAAAGTGTTCAACATCATTAATAATTGAGAAAATGCAAATTAAAACTACTTACAAATATCATCTCACTCCAATAAGACTGGCTAAAATCAAGAAAACAAAAGACACCAAATGCTGGAAAGGTTGCAGGGAAAGGGGAACACTCATCCACTGCTGGTGGGAATGTAAACTTGTACAACCATTATGGAAAGCAGTGTGGAGAACCCTTAAAAGACTCAAAACGAGTTTGCCACCTGACCCAGTCATACTATTCCTGGGTATATGCCCACAAGACTCATCCTTCTGCAAAGATACATACTCATCCATGTTTATTGCAGCTCTCTTCATAATAACAAAGAAGTGGAACCAGCCTAAATGCCCCTCACCAGACGAGTGGATGACAAAAATGTGGTATATCTACAAAATGGAGTACTATTCCGTGGTAAAGAAAGATGTCATCATAAACTTTTCAGGTAAATGGATGGAACTCAAAGCCATTATGATAAATGAAGTAACCCAGTCCCAGAAAAACAAGCGGTGAATGGTCTCCTTCATTTGTGGATTCTAACACCAAATCCCCAGTTGAAAGGCAAGCTGAAAAACATTATTATTATATTTTTTTTTGTCTGAAAGCAACTATGTTATTATAATGTAAATCTCTTAATGGGCTCTAGAATCAACCCACCACTTAATTTCAGACTTTGTAATTACCGTATATGGGTGGAAGGTAGGCATTCATATTTTAGAGTAATATAAAATTAAAGGAGGAAAATGTGAATTCCTAAACATAAAAAGAGACTGAGTGAAAGATGCAGGACATTCATGGCAGAGTGCATGATCTGGGATGTGGTGGGGGAAAGGGAAAGGGGAATATGTCTAAACTGAACTGAAAAATGATGTCTGAAATACATGAAACATCAATAAAAGTATTATATTTAAAAAAAGAGAAAAAAAGAATTGTTATTCAATTAACTTAGATATGAGAAATCGTGATGGATCATAAGAATTAGGAAAAGCAAAAAACAAATTGGCTTACTCCAAAGTCCATAAGGGATCAATGACAATGCTAACAATAAAACAATGAGAATTGAGTTGACATTCTGAAATCAGTGAAAATGTAATTAAGCATGAGACATAAATATTATTTATAACAGCTATAAGAAGACCAAACACAGACAATTGTACTCATATGAATTGTCAAAAGGCTATTTGCAGGAGACCTTCAAATTTTTTTAAATGTACACTTGAACAAATAAGCCATTAATTATTTCTGCCTTGAATGATTCAACATTCAAAGATACTAGCTACCTCAATTAATCGATAAATTTAGCAGAAGTCTAATAAAATTTCCCCAATAAGTATTTATGATTCTAGAATTTTTATATGAATATAACAAAAATATACATAAATTCATTGAGTGATTGTTGAGGAATATGAAACTCCACAGACATTAAAGAGACAAAAGTGGGTTTTTTATTGATCTTTTTATGTGTTTCTTACATATTTTTTCAGTAAGTCTTAATCATCATTATACCTGCTTCTGCCTTCTCACCCTTGTTCAGGCTGCTCCCTCCCCCGAATCACACTTTATGTCATTTGTGCTAGAGTCCATTGAACCAAATTATTCTTTCTCCTCACTCCTCAGTGCCAGCTCATCTCCTGCATTCTAGTCAGCCTATCCAGAGTCTTTTTTTCTTTCTTAATTTTTCTTGACCAGTAAGTACTATACATAGGAAATAAACATAAGCAGTATCCATATAAACCCATTTAGTTCAAATCTGAGTCCAGGTTTTTACAACCCGGGGTTTCTAGTTAAAGAGGTTTGTTTACACAGATATGTTGATCAAATTTAAAAAAAATTAAAAACTCCAGTCCATTTTTGCTGTGATCTCACAATTCATCCCCCTCCTTGGTCTTTATAATCTGATATGCCAATATCTTCTTCATGAGTCCCTGGGCTTTGGAGGGGAGGGCTAAAGAGTATGACAGATAGAAGATCCATTTTTTTTTCAAACTCTTGGAACTGTCCAAGTTCTGTTTGCAATGGAATAGTGGGTCATTTAGCAGTCTCCTTTTAGTTCTAGTAATAAAGGACAAATATTAAAGATTATAACAAGTTTCTCTATGGGCACAGACACATATGTGTGGATGATATCTTGGTTGGGACATTATAACTCTTTAACAAAGGGATCAAAAAGCTTTCTAATGTGGTGGATAAAGTCTCCTGACATTAGGGGGTACCACACCTACAGTGTCAACCACGTGTCATACCCTCTCCCCTCCCCAGGGCATGGGCCATAGATCAAATTAAGATTTTTGTTTTTCCTTTCCAGGTGTAAATTTTCTAGGCTGCCACTATTTCATTACATCTTCTTTGGTATAAAAGTGCAGTACATGAAGTCTGTAGTGAATCTTTGGAGACCATTTTTTTTTTGTCTTTTTGAGACAGGGTCTCCCTGTAGTCCCAACTGTCCTGGAACTCACTCTGTAGACCAGGCTGGCCTTGAACTCACAAAGATCCGCCTGCCTCTGCCTCCCAAGTGCTAGGATTAAAGGCATGCACCACCATGCCATTTCTTACCACAGGTATGTATAGTGCTTTCTGACACCATGAAGATCGATTGTTTATTTGCAGAGCAGGGTCTCATCATACTTTTTTTTTTCATGCTCATATCACACTGTATCTCCAACAATAAGGTCTTACTGTTCATTTCTTATGTGTACCCAAAGTTAGAGGCAAATGGCCTTTGTTTGGGGGCCAGGGCTTTTAAATCCTCCCTGGCCAACAGCTCCTGGTAGGGCATCCCACAGGTGGTACTGAAGACTTTAGCCACTAAGGCTTTTTATTTAACTGTAGGGGAAAATTGCATCCTGGATGGAGGAGGTTTATTTCTTCCCCCTCTGTTTTTGTAATTGTCACTACAAACTGAGTAGCCTCTTTTGTTTCCTAGACTGCTAAATCATGATTTATAGTTTTCCAGAAGGCAGGATTGTATCACAAACCTATAAACATTAGCCAAACTGAAAGGGTTTACTACACCCTTTCAGACTGTCTCCCTCTGGACTGCATACCACTGGTTCAAAGAGGTAGAACCCAACTTTTCCTGAGCCAAATTATCTTGTTATGTGGAAAAGAAATGTCAGAGTTATCACATCTATAATACAGGAAAACATGGAAAATATTTGTCTCCATTTAATTTAATAGCCATAACTGAGATTCCAGTACAAGTCAGGAGTGAAATGCAAATTAACAACCATTCTGTATCCGTGATTAACTTAAGCATGTCACTATTTTCTATTCTGGAGATAGCCATCCATTTTAATCTCATATAGGAGTCAATTAGTTAATGCCATGAGACTTAACGTGTCCTAAGAGATTTTCCCATAGTTATTAAACTTTACAAAATATTCAACATATATATGGAGAAGTTATTTTGAATATACCATTACAATGTATAAACTTTAAAATATCCTTGCAAATCTTGGAGTAGGTTCTAGATGACCAAATCTCGCCAAATGTTCAGAGATGTTTTACACAGTTTGGCAAAAAGCAGGTCTGTCCACTCCAAAGATGTTTTACTGAGTGGTCAAATGTCTTACATATAAAATATAACTAAATGCAGAAATGAGTAGCTTCCTGGAGCAGAAATAATCATTCCTTTGAATTAACTACTATCCTTAAGGATCAAGAACCCTATTGTGATTTAACAATCTTAGGATACATGGCCATTTATTTATCAGCAACTGGGTTACCAAAAAACTTTCCTCAAGTTTCAAAGGAGTGTAAGCAGTGAGTAACGAAAGGCCATATGTATCTAGCAGAACATTGAAATGATATTATATATTTGCTGTCCCATTAGTTACATTTAATATAGACATTATTTACTATGATAGAAGTGGCAATAACTTTTGTTGAAGTTAGTTCATCCCTTAACCGTTCTCATCTTTGCAATATCTTAAATCTTAGATATTAAAAAATATATATATATTTTTAAGGTATATCTATGGTGATAACAATTATTTTGATGTCATCTTTATTGACAGGTTACTCATTTTAATTTATATAGAGAGATTTGGTGTTAGAAACCATAAATAAAAGATAACATATGCCATCTGTTTTTCTGAGACTCTGTCACTTCACCCAGCATAACAGCTTCCAGTTCCATCCATTTGCCTACAAAATTCATGAAGTCATTCTTTTTCACTGATGCATAGAACTCAATTATATAAATGTACCACATCTTTATTATCCACTCATCAGTTGAGGGACATATGGATTTTCCCAGTTCTTTGCTATTGTGAAAATAGCAGTAAACATGAAAGAGCAAATATCTCTGCTATAGGATGCATCCTTTGGGTATATACCTAGGAGTGGTGTAATTGGCTAAAATGGTAGGTTCATTTTTTAGTCTTTTAAGAGTTCTCCACACAGCTTTCCTTAGGGACTACATGAGTTTTCAACACCACCAGCAATGAATAAGTGTGTCCCCTTCTCATCACAGTCTCCAACAATTAGTGTCATTTGCCTTAATCTTAGCTAATCTTACAGGTGTAAGATGAAATCTTATTGTGGTTTTAATTTTCACTTCCTTGATCATGATTTTGAATAGTTTTTTAATATGATTTTTATTATTATTAAACTTATTCCATAGGTCATACATCATTTCTCAGTCGAATCTAGAATCGCTCCCCTTTCCATGCCCCCACCCCACCCAAGTCCCTTCACTCTCCAATACATGTCCTGTATCTTTTTCTGATTCTTTCCAGCTTTCCAGAGTTTTGTTTCAGTTCTTTTGTTGTTCTCTCCAACTTGTATTGCTATAGTACCCGCTGCTGTGGCCTTAACTTACTGCCTGCGGCAGAAGGTAAACACCCACATTTTGGTGTGGGCCATCCGGGTTTAGGTGGTCCAATCAGAAGGACCCTTTTTTATTTGTTCCTTAGTCCATCAAGTTGACAATCAAAACTAACCATCACAAGTCCACCCTTGTCAACTTGACACCCAATAAATAGGCTCTGCTTAAATGTCAATTGCAAAACAATGTCAAGGTCATAATTCACCTAACTTGTTATAAGTGTCTCATGTGCATTAGCAAAGCATTATATCTTAGAGTAGGTGGTAATGTCCTTGAGAAGAACTTAGTCCTTCAGTATCTAATAAACCTAAATATGACAAACACTTAACACATATCTCAGTTGCAAATTCAAAAGGGAACACCACAAGTATCCACTTAATATACCCACCACACACACCATATATATATATATATATATATATCATTATATATATATATATGAAAAAACACATTCTTAACCAAATAGGACGAAAGTTAATATCCATTATAATCCACGTTTCTGCAACTGGTCCCGTGGCTTCAGCTGATATTTAGGACTACATTCTTCTACTACCCATTCTGCCCATTTCCTCCCACCATCCAATACGCACCCTCTGCAGGTATTGGCTTTTTCCCTGGAGGAGTGACCCATACCTTTTTCCCTGAAGGGTCTGGGCCAGTTATTGTCCTGGTCTGGTTTGGGTTGTTGGAGTTTCCCCTTGACCTTAATCAAAGGACATTGTAGCACCAGAAGGCACCCTACAGCATCTCCTGCCTTCCAGAAATAATCTTCCTTGCCCCCATTGTGGAGAAAAAGTCCAATTTCACCATGGTAGTCTGGATCCAATTCACTCCTCCTACTACTGTTATTCCTTCCTTAGCCTGTGGCTGAAAGGCAGTAGAAGCCCGAAAGTGGCCAGGGGGAAGTCTTCGCTTCCAGTTCAATGGAACGTTTGCTGTATCTACTGGCAAAAGCACTCCCCCCATTGGAGCCAAAAAATCTAGACCAGCAGAACACCAAGGTCGTGGGTACAGGAAAGCAAAATATTTCATACTGGGTCACTAGGGGTGAAAGTGAGTGGATATCATTCCCACTTCCACCCCTTGGTTCCTGGACCCATGAATTCTGGCTTAGGAGAAACAGTACCATACAGTGGATGCTGATTCAAGCATATACTGCTTGCTGGAGAACCTGCCCCAGCCCTCCAGGGTATTGCAACCTAATTGGCGCTGTAACTGTGTCTTCAAGAGGCCATTCCATAGTTCTATCAAGCCACTGCTTCTGGGTGTGGAACCTGGTAAGACCAGTGGATACCATGACCATGGGCCCACAGTCGCACTTCTTGGCTGTGAAGTGAATTCCCTGGTCAGAAGCCACTTGCTGTGAGGAATACCATGTAGGTGGGTAAGGGATTCTGTAAGTCCCTGGATGGTAGTTTTGGCAGAAGCATTATGTGCAGGAAGGCAAATCCATAACCAGAATAAGTATCTTTTCCTGTAAGAACAAAACGCGGTCCCCTCCATGATGAAGTGGTCCAATTTAGTCAACCTGCCACCAGGTGCTGGCTGGTCACCCCCTGGGTAATAGCACCATATCGGGGACTCAATGTTGGACTCTGCTGTTGGCAAATTGGCACTCGGCAGCAGCTGTAGCCAGATTAGACTTGGTGAGTGGAAGTCCATGCCATCGAGCCCATGCATAACCTCCATCTCTGCCCCAATGACCACTTTGTTCATTGGCCCATTGAGCAACAACAGGGATAGCTGGAGAAAGAGCCTGACAATCCACAGAACGAGTCATCCGATTTACTTGATTATTAAAATCATCCTCTTCTGAGATCAACTTTTGATGAGCACTTACATAAGACACAATATCTTCACTCCTTTGACCATTTCAGAGAGTCTCTATCCAATATTCTTCCCCAAAATGTCTTTCTCACCAATTTTCCAGTCATGTTCCTTCCAAGTCCTGACCATCCAGCCAAACAATTGGCTACAGCCCATGGAATCAGTATATAATTGAACGTCTGGCCATTTCTCCTTCAGGCAAAATGCACAACCATGTGCACCGCCCGAAGTTCTGCCCACTGTGAAGACTTCCTTCACCAGTGTCCTTTAGGGTTGTTCAAGAAATTGGCTGTAATGCTGCAGCTGTCCACCTTTGGGTGGTGCCTTTGCATTAGCGTGCAAGAACCATCAGTAAACCAGGACCTAGTCTTCTCTTCCTCAGCCAACTGCTCATAGGGCAACCCCCATGCAGCCATAGGTGCACGCTTCACGCCCAGGAGACATTGTAAAGGAGTGGGATACCCATAGGCATTTGGGCAAACTTCTTCATGTAGCTTGCTTGTGGGCCCTCAGGGCCTGCCCGGCCCCTGTCACATATGTACCACTTCCATTTGGACAATGGGCTGTTGCTGTGTACATCCTACTTTTATGGTCTGGTGGCTCAGATAACACCCAGCTCATGATGGGCCGCTCAGGTCGCATGGTGACTAGGTGGCCACTTTAAAAGTTCTGTTTCCACTAAGGACCAATAGTAGGCCTAACGAGCTGTCTCTCAAAAGGAGCATAGTTGTTTGCAGAAGAAGATAGAGCCTTACTCCAAAATACCAAGTGCCTCCACTGTGATTCCCCTATGGGAGCCTGCACAGACTCCAGACAGCATCTCCATCTTCCACTGATACCTCAAGCAACATTGGGTCTGCTGGATCATATGGCCCTAGGGGCAGAGCAGCCCGCACCGCAGCCTGGACCTGTTGAAGAGCCTTTTCCCTGTTCCAAGCCCCACTCAAAGTTTGCTTCCTTACGAGTCACCTGATATATGGGTCATAGTAACACACCAGATGCGGAATGTGCTGCCTCCAGAATCCAAAACGACCCACCAAACGTTGTGCTTCTTTCTGGTGGAGGGAGGGGCCAGGTGCAACAACTTTATTCTTTACCTTAGAAGAAATATCTCTGCGGATGCTCCTCACCACTGAACTCCTAGAAAGTTCACCGAGGTAGATGGCCCTTGAATTTTAGTTGGATTTTATTTCCCATCCTCTCATGCGCATAAGCTTTACCAACAAGTCTAGACTAGCTGCTACCTCCTGTTCACTGGGTCAATCAACAAACATCATCAATCTAGTGGACCAGTGTGATATTTTGTGAAGAGTCAGCAATCAAAGCTCCCCTTGTAAGTTATGGGGCACAATGCTGCCGAGAGTTAAACATACCCCTGATGGTAAGACCGGAAAAAAGGTATATTGTGGCCTTGCAATGTGAAAACAAATTTGCTTCTGGTGTTCCTTATGAACCGGTATTGAGAAGAAGCATTGGCCAGATCAATAACTGCATACCAGGTACCAGGAGACATATTAATCTGCTCGAGTAAGGACAAACCACATCTGTTACAGCAGCCTGCCAATTGGTGTCAGTACTTGGTTGAGTTTTCGATCGTCAACTGTCATTCTCCTGATCCATCTGTCTTTTGCACAGGCCAAATTGGAGAGTTTAATGGAGATGTGGTAGGAATCACCACCCCTGCATCTTTCAAATCCTTGATAGCAGCATTAATCTCTGCAATCCTCCAGGGATACGATTACTGTTTTTGGTTCACTATATTCCCTGGTAGAGGCAACACCATTGGTTTCCATTTGGCCTTTCGACCATAATAGCCCTTACTCCACAGATCAGGGAACCAATGTGGGGATTTGCCAATTTCTAATTATGTCTATCCCAATTATACATTTGGGACTGGGGAAATAAACACAAGACGATTTCTGGGACCCACTGGGCCCACCGTGAGTCGGGCTTCAGCCAAAACTCCTTTTATCACCTGACCTCCATAGGCCCTGTGGTGGTTTGAATGAGTGTCCCCCATGGGCTTCTAGGTATTCAGAACATTTGTCTCCAGTTGGTGGTGCTGTTCTGGAGGTCTTAGAAGGTGTGGCCATGCTGGGGGAAGTGTGCCACTGGGGACAGGCTTAGTGACTTAATCAAGCATCGTGCTCTACAGTGCCCTCTCTGTTCCTGTGCTCTTTGCGAGCTGTGACCCTCAGCTTCCTGCCTTTCCAGTCCAAGCCACCATGGGGGGCCTCCCGCCACAATGGACTAATTCCCTGGAACCGCCAATCGTAAGCTCAATAAACACTCTTCCCTTTTATAAGTTCCTTGGTCTGGTGTTTTTCCCCCACAGCAACAGGAAAGGGACTAATACAGTTATTGGTACCAGCGAGTGGGCTGTTGGCTGTGAAGAACCGGACCATGTTCGTTTGGAGAAGTGTTGAAGACTTTGGAACACTTTGGGGCTGGAAAAGGCTGTTGACTCTTCTCCGCAGAGCTTACAGGGCCATTCTAGTGGAGGCCTGGAAGCAAGCATGGCTGCAAAAGCTGTAGTTCCAGGGGAAAATAAAAACTTAGGCAGCAACCAGGGCTCTTTTGATAAAGTGTCTGGCCGCAGTTTGCCCACAGCCCCAGTTTGGCTTGCCTGCTGCTAGTTGAACCGCCGTGGCCTGCTGTCTTTGGTGGCGGATTCTTTCCCGGCCAGCCCTAATGTAGAAATGGTGTCGTGGCTTTTACTGGTGAATATTATACAGACTCTACATTGAAAAAGAGCAGATGGAGCAGAAAGAAAATGCCAAAATGTACAGTTTGGCTCTGATAACTTGCACTAGGAATATTAAAGGTGGGGGCCAAGGCATGTGAAGGAGAGGTTGGATCTGAAAAATGCACTCGGAAGATTAAAGGTGTGGGCTAGGCATTGTGAAGGCGGTTGGATTCTGAAAACTTCACTAGGAAGATTAAAGGTGGGGCCCAGGGCTTGTGAAGGAGAGTTTCCTTTGGATAAGGAGTTTAAAGTGATTAAGGCAGGGTTCGAGATTTACAAGTAAACAAAAGACATCAGTACCGTCAGGGCACGACACCATACCCAGCTAATCTCCAGCAAGTCCAGGGCAGAGAAAAGATGCAAATGTGGTTGAAATGGCCAGGGTCTGGGCCCGAACTTGCAGCCCGATTCGGCAATTTCATTCACGTGGTGCTGGCTTTAGAGACAAGAAATATGCAAGAGTGAAGGGATCATCAGCTCTTTCTCCACGGTTTCAGCGAGCCCAAGAGGCCAGGAAGAGTACAGCAGGTGTGTCCCCTGAATAAAGAAAGGCCATTGATAGGCCCTGCGTGGAAGCTGTGCGTCTGGAAAGCCTGGTTGGCCGCGGAGACCCAAGAAGACTTCGAGATGCCAGACCGTGAGATATTTGCAAGGAGAGCTGCATACGGGGAGTGGTTCCAGCCTAAAGAAAGAGATGTATGTTGCCAGCAAAGATGGAAGGAGCTGATCCGTGTAGCCCTTTGGAAGTTCAAGTCCAGAAGTTCGCATGTATGGAGCTACAGGATTTGGTTTTTGTCCTGCTGGTTTTCGGTTTTGTTTTGGTCCAGTCTTTCCTCACTATGCCTCTATCCTCCCTTTTGGAATGGAATGTGTGTATTCGGTTCCACTGTACCTTGGGAGGAATGTAATTTGCCTTTGATTTTACAGAGCTTACATTAAAGAGATTGGCCTGTGTCTCAGAATAGGGACCTTGGACTGTGTACTTTTGAATAGAATTGAGACTGTAAATACTGTGGGGACTTTTAAGGTGGACTAAATGCATTTTGCATATATGGGTCAGGAGCCTATGGGGGCCAGGAGTGGAATGTGGTGGTTTGAATGAGTGTCCCCCATAGCTCTAGGTATTAAGACATTTGTCTCCCGTTGCGTGGTGCTGTTCTGCGAGGTCTTAGAAGGTGTGGCCCTTGCTGGGGGAAGTGTGTCACTGGGGGCGGGCTATGTGAGCTTAACAAGCCTCGTGCTCTCCGTTGCTTCCTCTCTGCTTCTGTGCTCTTGCGAGATGTGGACCCTCGGTTTGCGGCTCCAAGATCCAGCCACCATGCCTCCCGCACACTTGACTAATTCCCTGGAACCACCCATCGTAAGCTCAATCAACTCTTCCTTTTATAATTCCTTGGTCTGGTGTTTTATCACAGCAACGAAACGGGGGACTAATACAGGCCCCTACTTTAACTGGAGGGCCACCATGCTTTTAGGGTCTCTTGGGATCAGTGTCAACTCAGCACCAGTATCCAATAGGCCTCGAAAACGTCTGCTTCTTTTCCCTTTTCCCCAGTGTCATTTACCCTAGTTAAAAGGCCTCAGGTCCCTCCTGGGAAGGACAGGAGGAAGGCAAACGCATAATCTTTGGTATTGTGACAGGGTCCTTCCTCACTGGAACCTGGCCACCCCTTCATTCAAGGGTTCTGGGTCTGTGAACTCTCTCAAGTCTGGAAACTCGTTAACTAGATGGGATTCGCTACACCTAAAATCAAATGTTGCTTCCTGCATTTTTTAGAGCTTTTCTGCTTATACCGATCAAATAAAAACTTAGTAGGCTTCTTATGTATTGGTTCCTGGGAACACCATATTAATTAGCCAGTTCCAAAGATCATTTCGGGTCCTGCCATTATAGGCATTGTTTAGCCTTTGCCACCCATTATGACAATTACGGTAACTATGCTCATCTGGCCCTTCTGCGATTCAGTGCTGCCACCTGACGCCTACCCTGAGTTCCTGTTAGACCTATTATGTGTACATCTAATTTATGCAAACGAGCCAAAACTTCTCTAACTGTAAGATCTGGAATAAGAAATAGAGCAAAAACAAAGCTCCTCAAATGTTCTGGTGTCTCTCTCAGTACTTTCATCTTATAAACTCAGTGAAACGCATGTCCTCTGGGTCCTCATATTGTGGAGAATGTGTTTTTACACTTCGAATCCACTTGAGCATGCCCATCTCCCTGACCCTCACAATCCCTTCATCAAATACTAAGCCACGGAATATCAGGCATCTCTAAATCGCTGTTAGTAGGCCATGTTTTAATAAATACATCAGCCAAACCATTCAAATAAACTTTTAACACCTTTTTAAACTGCTCGAGCTTCCATATTAAACCTTGAATCTCTACTCAGTGGGCTCATATCGATAAATCAGTATGATCCAATTTTATATTCCTTCCACCCATGTATCCCACACCCTTAAAATCCCATTCCCACAAATATTCCTTAGGCTTCTAAGGAATGCCAGATGAATCAGCAACTTCATTAATTTCTTTCGTGGTATATCGCACCTCCTCATAGACCACACCTTCTATCTCACCCTTCGGGGCTTGTTTAGCCTTGATTCTGGTTATAGGTCTAGAGGCCAACAATTGTTGGGCCCTGAGGGACATCAGCTCCCACTGGGGGGGGGATAATGTCCTCAGGCAAAGGGTGGGGAGGCGGGATCTGCAGGGTGTGGATTCTCCTGCTTAGGGTGGCGGAGATTAAATCTCAGATAACGAAAATCCCTCAGAATCTGAGGGTTCGAAATTCTCATCATCATGGTTCTCCCCCACATCTCCTCCCAAGTTTCAGGGTTCTACCCTTTCCCCACCAGTGCTCTCCTTTAACTGCTGACACTTTCGTGGCTGGGAATTACATTTGCATTGTAAATCAGCCAACTGTATAACAAGGGCTCCAGCTTGATTTTCTGCTCCTTTAGCTCTTTGGTTCCCGTCTCCCCGCTGGAGAGAAGATCTCTTCCAGAGCACAACTTGGAAACCTTTAAACTGTGTTTCGAATCTGCCAGAGCTGGTCATTTTTATCACCGAGCTCAACTATTTTCTCATCAGTTTATCCAGGCATGCCAGGAACAACAAGGCAACATCAATATTTCCTATTTTCGCAATTGCGTCAGAACGTTTTTATATAGAGTCGCGAAATTCCTTGTGTTCTCACGAGATGGCATGAGTTAGGTGATGTCAAATGGATCTATCTTCATAATTAGGTTCAACAGTTGTCACACAAGGATTTATCATTCCTCTTCATGCCACCAGGAGAGGCTTTCAGAACTCTAGGTTTCTTGGGTTGGAGAGCTGGTTCCAGAGGCTACCAAGCCCACTAAGAAATTCTTCCTTTCAATTGCTGTTTATCTCCAGAACCCCACTTCCGGTACCAAAATCTGTATAGTCAGGGTTCTCTGAAGAAACAGAAGCACCAGGATAGAATAAAAAGCTGATATACAATTACTTATTGCTACGTGACAGAGTTAAGGAGTCAAACAGTAGCGCACGACTGGAGGCCAGAAATCCAGGGTAACGGCTCAGTCCGCAGGCTGGATTGTCTCAGGTAGTTCCATCTAGGCTGAAGGCCCGAATGGATTCCTAGGAGATCTGCCGAGTCTCAGTACACGTTGGGATCGACAGGTTGATCACAGCAGCTAAGACAAAACTCACCATATGAGAGAAGCAAGCTGCAGCAGAAAAAAGGGCCCAGCTCGCTGTCTGCATGGCCTATATTACTGCCTGTCGGCAGAAGGTACACCACATTTGGGGGGCCTCCGGTGTTGAGGCGGTCCAATCCAAGAACTCACTTTTCCTCTTATTGTTCCTTAGTCCAGTCAAGTTGCCACCCAGGATTAACCATCACACACTGGATCCAGGGGCCAGCAGGATGGCTCAGCATTATTTGCTTTACTAGGAGCTTGCTGCCAAACCTGAAGACCTAAGCCGAATCCCTGAGAGCCACATGGTAGAAGGAGAAAACCCACTGTTGTAAGAAGTCCTCTGAAGGTGGGGGGGGGATAATACCTAGTTAATATAAAAACCAGAGGGAATCTTATTAGTCCGAATAGCTACTGACAAATTACATACATAATATCTCTACCTTGAGTCCATGGCCTTCTGAAGGACTACTTAAACAAAGAAAACAGTACCAGACCAGCGCAACCTTCCCTTGGGGTTTTGGCCAGGATAGTGTATGAGAGACTCTCAAAACTTACACAGGCTCATGGTGCTACAGCCCTTGATTGCTCCCCAGAACCTGACTACTGGTGAAACCTGTATTGCTGAGGATAGGATTCACTTCAGAAGGACTGGATAGTTGGCTTTCAGTGGTGCTGAACTGCACCCGCCCCCGTGATTATGCCCAGACTCCACCCTGAAGGCCAGCTCTCATAGCTTTGGAGTGAGCATCAGTGCTGCTGAATTTCTGCAGTCAGGCGCAGAACATACTACCAAATTGATGCTGTTTCCCAGCGGACCCTCTCACACTGACTCTCCTCCCGCTCCTCTCCACTCCTTGACCCGCTGAGCCGCACTTCTCTTCACAGAAGCCTACATACCCCCTTATTCCCAGAGATCTACCACAGTTTCTCCACTTATTAATGCGAACTGAATGGCGTGCTCTCCCCTCCGCGGGAGATTCTCAGCAGACCTCACAGGCACCCTCTTCTTCTCGATCAACGCACCGGCTCGTATAAGTGGTAGCCACTGACCCAAGCGCCTCTGACATCAGTTCCCTCCCCAGCTCGCGCAGCGGGTTATACCAGATCCCTCCGCCTAGATATGCCCAGCAAAATCTCCCTCCCACTAAGCTGAAGTGGTGACGCACGCGACCTGCGACAGCAGGTACATAACCGTCTCCACCCCCTCGACAGAGCACCGTCACTTCAGACCACTGCATCTAGAGAGGGAGAACGGCACACCATTCATTGACACTCCACTTGAACGCCCACGTCACGTGGAGGAAACCACCCTTCAACATGCGGTCGTCTGATTTACAGACCTATTAAACCAGTCACCCCCCCACTTTCTACACTCAGCCCGTAACTTTTACACAACAATACACCACACACCGCCGCTAATCCCGACCCCATCCCCCTCCTCCTATCCCCTCTCTCCCCCCTTCCCCCACTAATCCAATCCCTCCAGATGGTGAAGTCAATAGATCTACGAGAAAAAACCGAGGCTGTCACAACCCTAGAACAAATGTAATTTTCTTACTATGTGCTAAAATATGGTTCTTTATTAGCTGGGTTGCTGGTGATGCCTTTAATCCAACGCACTCTGGAGGCAAGGGCAGGTTGGATTCTCTACTGAGTTCGAGGCCACCCTGGTCTACATAGGGAGTTCCAGGCTAGTGGGACAGGAGGCACACAGTCTCAAAAGACAAGAAAAAACTGACACACACACAAAACAGGGCCAGGCTGTGGCAAGGCCTTAATCCCAGCACTCAGGCAGGCACGCAATGCCTATGACGGTGTTCGAGGCCAGCCTGGTATATAGGTGAGTCTCCAGGCCAACGGCGTACAGGGAGACCCTGCTCTCAAAAATACGAAAAAATAAACAAAAAAAAAAAATCCTCAGATTAAGTCACTATTCATCAAAGAAGCTTCTTTTTCAACAAATAGAGATTAATGAAGAATTCCACAACTAGTCATACATAGAGATTGTCTGTGAATTGCCTAAGCAACTGAAACCTCTACACATAAAGGCTCATGGAAGATAGAACAAGCGGTAAAGAGAACACAAATGCATCTGCATCTGTCAATTCTCATCAATGAAGCTGTGTCATGCAACAGAGGGCCAGGAACACAATAGGTCACAAATGCCCCAAATGTAGAGAATAAGAGTGTGCGGAGAACAGGAGCTATGAACTCCAGGGGGGGGGGTCCTGCTGGTGGAGGGTATGTACAGAGATGATTGGCATGTTCTGTGTGAAATACACAAAAACTCGATTAAAAAACTTTTTAAAAAAAATATGTCATCTGACTTCCTTACTTGTACACACATATCCAGATAACAAATAAAATATATATTGGGAAAAAAACCTCATTGGCTCTGTAGATCTGAGACTTCCGTGAGGACCAGCAGAAGGAGAGCAGGGACAGGTAGGAAACTGGGTGCTACAGTAAGCTGATGTTGATCCCTTATCCAGCTGTCTTGGCTTGATTGGCTTTTGTGGCTGTGGAGGGTTCCGAGTTATGCCCGCCAGCTGGGATTAAAGGTTGTTCTTTGCGCTTGATTGGATTTTGTGGCTGTGCGGCGGGCTGAGTTATCCTCCCAGCCAGTTGGGCTTGTGTGATGATCTCCTGAGGACAGCGGAAGGTAACCGGGACGCAGGGCTGAAGAGAACCCCCCCAGCCAACTGGAATTTACGAAGAAGCATCTGAAGGATGCAAGCAAAAGCAAAGCCTTCAAACACAGTGGAAGAGCATTTAGGACTCACTTGGTAATACAGGCAAGGAGAACGCCCATAGTGCCAGGATCACAAAGAAGAGCAACACTGGAAAGGGGCAGGATAATCCCAAAGCCAAGCTTCACCAACCCTATGGAAGTCTCCTGCAGTGGGATCCCTCTGGCGGATGCCCCAGGACACTGACATCAGAAAAACACAATTGAGAACATTATTTTAAAGAACTACAAGATCTAAAGAACAAATCAAAGAACTCAAGGAAAGAGAATGCAGAAACTCAAGAAGGACATAGAGAGAGAATAAAAAGCTCCGGGAAGGAAGTAGAAACACTTGACAAGATCCCATGCTGAAAAGATAGGAAACCAACCAGCCGAACAACAGAGCTTACAAGAAGAGATTGAGAAGCTCCCACAAACAAGTAGAAATACTAAAGAATCAGAAAGAGGAAATGAAAAAAGGAAATCAAACACTCATCCATTCAGAGGAAAGGAATGAGAAAAGCTTCAGAAGCAGAATGGAGAAAGCAACAAAGGAATATCAGACCTGGAGATTAACACAGAACAACGGAAACATCTCAAGAAAGATTATGAAAATTTAAAAACTAACAAATAGGAAACAACCGACCTGGGGAACTATGGAAAAGATCAAACTCTCCACATCTAGAATAGAGGAAGGAGAACCAAGAGAATGGTATTGATCAACATCTTCAACAGAGACTATAGCTGGAAACTTCCCCAAACTAAAAAGGGACAAACCAATACCAATACAGAAGCACATAGAAACTCCAAACAGACAAGATCAGAAACAGAAATCTCCACGCCACATCATTAAAAAGCCCAAGAGAAAAACAACAAGTGAACCTATAAGGGGAAACACCTATAGAATTACACCTGACTTCTCAATGCAAACTTATGAAGCAAGAAGAACGTGAGCAAAGATTTCCCAGTGTTAAGGGACAATAGATGCCAAACCAGGTTACTTAGCCCAGCAAAAATGTTCAGATACTTAAGGAGAGAGGAAAAAACCTTCCTACATAAACAAGTTGAAAGAATTACAATGTCCGGAAAACCAACCTTCAGAGAACTACGTGAAGCAATTCAACGAACAGAAGAAAGGAGCAACCCAACCCCAGGGCACCTAGAAAGAGAAATCAATAAAAAAAGCATAACTGCAGAAGTAGAAAACTGAAACCCAAACCGCGCAAATGGATATAAGGCAAAAGAAGAGCAAACCAACACCTATCAGTCATAACCTTAAAGATTCATGGACCTAATTCTCCCCAATCCGAAGACATAGAATGTGAAGATTGGATTAGGAAACAGAACACATCTATATGCTGTCTACAAGAAACACTCCTACCTTTCAAGGGACAGGCACACTACCTAAAGTGAAGGATGGGAAAAAATTATTTCCAAGCAATGGTACAAAAAAGAAGCAGTGTGTGCTATTTAAATATCAGACAAAAATAGACTTCAAAGTAAAAGAATCAGAAGAGACAAAGAAGGGCCATTAACATTTTATCAAAGGAAAAATCCACCAGGAAGATTTCATAATTATGAATATATGTGCGACCAGTAAACTTGGTGCACCAAAACTTTATAGACAATTCTCCAGGACACATAGTCACAGACTAACCCCAGTACCACTCATATAGGAGATTTTCAAACCCCACTGATGCCTTTTGGATCAGGTCAACATGGCAAAGAGTAAATAGAGAGGACACTGAACGAATGATATGATGACACGAATGGAATCTCATAGACCTCTACTGAATATTCCATTCAATACCAGAGAATAACTTTCTCCTCAGCACCCCACAGAACAGTTCCCAAATCCACCACCATTACTGGGAAACAAAAAAGAGAAAAACCTCTACAAATACAAAAGGATTGAAATACATTTCATGCATTCTATACGACCATAGCCAATAAAGCTCAACATCCAACACCAGGACAAGCCTCCTGCCTACAAGAACACATGGAGACTAAAACACCACTCTTGAATAATGAATGGCGTCAAGAGAGACATAAAGAAAGAAATAAAAAAAAGCATTCCTGGAACTGAATGACAATGACAATACAACACAACACAACCAATGAACTTGGGAACACTTAAAAGCAGTCTTAAGAGGGAAGTTTATAGCCCTGGATTGCCTACATTAGAAAAAAAGGAAAGAGCACAAGTTGAATGATCTAAAACACTACAGCTAAAAGCACTGAGAGCCAACAAAATGAACCCTAAATGCAAAAGAAGGAAGAAATAACACAAATCAAGCAGAAATCAATGAAAATAAAGAAACAAAGGAAAACAATACAAAAAATCAATGAAGCCAAAAGTTGGTTCTTGAAAGAATAAAGAAGATAGACAGACCTCTACGCCCAGTTACCAAAAGAAGAAGGAACAACTCCAAATCAATACACATCTAGATGAAACGGGAATATCACAACAAACAAGGAAAAGATCCAAAAATCATATGGGAATATACAAGAACCTATATTCCACCATGTTGTTGAAAACGCTAGAGAAATGGAATGAATATCTGAAACCCTGGGGAATCACCAAAGCTTGGCCAAGAAGAGATCAGCAGCTTAAACAGACCCAATAACACTATTGAAGAAATAGAGGATGTAGTAAGAAGCCTCCCAACTAAAAAAAAGCCCGGCCCCAGATAGTTCACAGCAAGCCGAATTCTATAAAACATTCCAAAAAAGCGCTACAACCATTATTATTGAAACCTGTTTAGAAGGTTCAATCAGAGGAATTCCCTCCCAAACTCCCTTCTATGAAGCCAGCCATCACTCTACTTACCAAAACCAGGCAAAAGATCCGAACTAAAAAGGAGAATTATAGACCATTCTCCCTAATGAAACACAGATGCCAAAATTGTAAACACGGATCTTGACAAATGACCAAATCAGACTTCACATAAGAAGTCATCCATCATGATCAAGTTTGAATCATACCAGAGATGCAGGGATGGTTCAACATACGAAAAATCATAAACATCATCCGAAACACATACAACGGAATCAAAGACAAAAACCACACGATCTCAATTGATGCTGAAAAATGCCTTTGACAAAAATTCCGAGCATCCCTTCAGCTTAAGTTCCTAGAGCGGAATGGAGTTGATTACATCTCTCAATGTAATTAAAGCCCTATAACAGGAAACTACAGCCAATATCACCCTAAAGGGGGAAAATGACAGAAATTTCCCTTAAGGTGGAAACTCAGCAAGGCTGCCCCTGTCACCACTCCTCTTCTCAATATAGTGCTTGAAAACTACTTGCTAGAGCAACTAAGAGAATAGAAAAGACAAAATTAACGGGAGTACTAATGGAAAAGAGGAAGTCGAAGCTATCCCTATTTGCTGATGATATGATTGTTTACTTAAGGGATGCTAAAAAACTCCACCAGAAAACTCCTAGAAATGATTAACAGCTTTCAGCAAAGTGGCAGGATATCAAAATTAACCTTAAAAAAAATCAATGGGCCTTTCTTTACACCAAGAACAAGCAACTGGACGAAAAAAAAAAAGAAATTAACAGAAACCCATCACAATAGCCTCAAAAACAATAAAATCCTAGGAACAAACCTAACCAAAACCAAGACACCAAAGACCTTCTACAACAACAGAATTTTGAACCCTTTAAAGAAAGAATTGAAGAAAGACATCAGAAGATGGGAAAAACATCTCATGCTCATGGATGGGAAATTAAACATTGTAATAATGTCTCATTTTACGAAACTACTTGTATAGATTTTAACGCACTTCCAATCAACATCCCCAAGAGTTTCTTCACAGGCCTGGAAACAAGAAGTTCTTAAATTCATTTAGAACAAAAAAAGACCGTAAATAGCCAAAAAACCCTGAGTAGAAATAGAGCTACACAGGCGGGATCTCTATACCAGACTTTAAACTATACTACAGGGCTATGTCATAAGAACAGCTCTGGTACTGGCACAAAAAACCAGACCTGTGTGACCCATGGAACAAAACCAAAGATCCAAATCTGAGCACATACCATAATTTCAGCATCTATATATTTGACAAGGGCCAACGAAGCCCCATGGAGGAAAGACAGCATCTTCGCAAGTTGGTGTTGGCAAAACTGGATCACCACCTGTAGAAAATGAAATTAAACCCCTACCTTACCCTCATAAAAATAACTCCAAACTGGAAAATGACCTTACGAGAAACCCAAAATCTAGAGGAAGATGAAAATAAGAAAAGAAAAAGGTTGGCAGCAAACTACAGCATAGGCATAGGAAAAGATCTTTAATACAGCATCCAATAAGGTTGACATAAAGCTAGCTCTAAAGAAGAGGTTGACCAATTACAAGGGACTATCAAACAAAAGCTTCTGTACATCAAAAAGAAACAATTCAAGGAAGTGAAAAGAAATCCACAGATTGGGGATGGAAAACCATTATTAGCTATTGTGGACACACTTTAAAAAGATATTTCAAAAATAAAAAAAACTACTCAAAAACCAAAGAAAAACAGAAAGCATACTGACCCCACTCAAATAGATGGAAGCAAAAGAACTGAACAGAACTTCACAAGTGAGGATAGAGATGTCTTGAGAAAACACCTTAGAAGTGTTCATCACTAATCATTAAGAAATGCAAATGAAAAACCACTTTAAGAAGTCATCTTACTCCAATAAAGACTGGTAGGATCAAGACAAAAAATGATACCAATGCTGGAGAGTTGTGGGAAAGGGGAACATCATCCATTGCTAGTGAATGTAAACTCGTACACCACTATGGAAGCCGTCGTGGACGAACGCTTGGAAGAGCTTGGAATGAACTTGCCACCCCGACCAGCCATACCACTCCTAGGCTACGTACCCTCAAAGACTCACCCACACCACAGAGATTACCATGCACAGCCATGTTTACTCGCAGCTCTCTTCACAATAGCAAGGAGCGTGGAAACCAACCCAACATGCCCCTCGACTGAGGAGTGGATAGAGAAAAATTGTAATCTATACAATGGAGTTCTATGCAACAGTAAAGAAAGACGACATCACGGAGTTTGCAGGAAAAGTGCTGGAGCTTTTTTTTTTTTTTTTTTTTTTTTTTCTCTTTTATCTAGGGACATCATGTGAGTGAAGTAACACAGGTCCAGAAAAACAAACGACGAATGGATATCCCTTCATCTGTGGGATGCTAGTGCCAATTACCCGAGTTGTAAGTATTTCTTGATGTAGGGCCCCCTGAGCTTTTGTCCAAAGCAGTTGGGCATAATGCCATGATTGGAAAACAACAACCAAAGCAAACAACAAAACAGAAAGGACTGGCTTTCAAGAAACAAATGACGAAACAGTGAACTTCTGCTCAAAACAGTTCAAATTCTTCATGGAGATATTGAGAAAGACTGAGAGAAGAGAGTGAAAAGCCTGTTTGGCAGAATGCATGAGCTCTGGCAGGGGTGGGGGAATGGCGGGACACGGGTCTAGATTTGGCTAAAAAAATAAAATAAATTATGTGAAAAAAAAAAAAAAACCTCATTGGTTCCTTGCCATAGCTATGAATAATGATAACAGGGTGTGGCCTGGAAGACCGTGTGGATAATGCTGTGCTATATGGGGGAGATTGGGTGGGTCCTCTGTTTTTTTGTGTAGCTTTTCTGTTCGTTAAAATTATCCACTTTGTGGCTGGAGACGATGGCCCTTGCGGTTGAAGAGCTCCGACCACTCTTGCAGAGGGACCCATGTTCGATCCCCCAGCCACCCACATGGCGCTAAGAATCGTCTGTAACTTCAATCCAGGAGAACTCCAGTTCACGGGGAATCTGACACCACCCTCCGTCTGACCCAAACATTGGCACAGACATGGATGCATAACTCTGACATGCAGGCAGTACAGTTCATACACAACACAGACAATAAATAAAATTAATAAAAAAAATTATCCACTGTTGGGAAGGCAGATGCCTGTTGAGTTCTAGCCAGCCTTGTGCACATAGTGAGTTCCGGGGTAGCCAGGACTACATAGTAAGACCCTATCTCAAAATAAAACAAAACAAAACGAACAAACAAAAACAGGATTAGTTGAGAAGAGGAAGGAGATGAGCAGGGGTGAGGGGGGCACAGAAGAGGATGATAGGTGGTAAATATGATCAAAATGAAAATAGCATAAGATAACCCCTTATAATGCATAATTAATATATGCCAATAGAACTGCTTAAAAACTCTCTCTCACTCTCTCTCACTCTCTCTGTTTCTCTGTCTCACACTCTTTCTCACACTCTTTCTCACTCACTCTCTCTGCCTCTCACTCTCACTCTCTTGCTCTCTCACTTTGTCTCTCACACTCTGTCTCTGTCTCTCTCACTCTCTCTGTATTCTCTCTCTCTCGCTCTCTCTCTCTCTCTCTCTCTCTCTCTCTCTCTCTCTCTCTCCCCCTTCTCTCCTCACAGTGCTGGACTCCAGGTCACACTAGGCAAACATGTTACACTCGACTCCACTTGCCATACAGGACACAGATGCTTTCTTTCACTCCATCAAGAAGTTCCCATCCCACCCATGTTCCATCACATACAAATAAATATTTAAGACCTGGGTCCTGCCTGTGTGCCCAGGGTACAACCAACATCGACATACTGTTGGTTTTCATCCTGCATACTTGGCTTCCTCTGGCTTCTCCATTCCAGAAGAGTGATGACCTCTGCCCAGCTTCTAAGTAAATGGCAAACATGTCTTCTGAACAGTTGTTCTGTGAAATTCCAGGATGATTAGTACAGAGGGACATTTTCTTCCAGCCAGTGGGTAAGGGAGACCCTGCCAAAATAAACCCTGCTTTGTGGACATCTGATTCAGGGGGCAAATATTTCTCCATGGTTACTCTGTCATCTAAATTTAAATACCTCAGCAAAGCATCAACATGTCTTTAAAATATTTAGTCCAGGATTCCAAATGGACAGAAGGCTGAGTTTAGTGAGAGCAGAGCACCATCACCGCAGTGTTTTGTGAACCAAGAACGTTGTCTTCTTTTCATTGCTGCTTGCATTTTTATTTCTCAATTTTTAGTTCTCAGTATTCTCAAACCTTCAGGTAAATTGGAAGAACAGTACAAAGAAATCCTGAATTCTTCATGTCATGTGGCATCCTAGTTAGCTTTCTATTGTGAGAAAACAATATTGACCAAAACTAACTTGGGGAGGAAAGGGTTTATTTGGCCACCATGTCCCAAACACAGAGCATCACTAAGGGAAGTCAAGGCAGGAGTGGAAGCAGAGTCCATGGAGATATGCTGCTATTAGCTTGCTCCTCCGGCCTGTGCTCAGCCTGCGGTTGTGTGTGTGTGTTGTGTGTGTGTGTGTGTGTCTTTTTTGAGACCGGGTTCTCCCTTTAGAACCAGGCTGGCCTCGCGAGCTCGACTATGTGGTCAGGCTAACCTGCAATCACAGAGATCAGGCATTGCATCTGCCCCTCTGAGCTGGGATTGAAAGGCGGTTGCCACCACACCTGGTCCTATCAGCCTGCTTTCTTAGTTTTTCTTTATTTTTTTTTTCTAATTATATTTATTTCTGTTATGTGTCATGAAGACTGTCTGTCATGAGGTTGTCACCCCTGTCGTGCATGCCGCGAGGTCCGAGAGGGTGTCGGATTCCCCTGCGAAACTGAGTCTCCTGGAATTGGGCGTTCAGACAGCTCTCGGCCGCCATGTGAGTGTGCCTGGGATTCGAACCCGGTTCCTCTGTAAGATAGCGGTCGGCGCTCGTAACCGCCTAGGCATCTCTCCAGCCCTTCCGCCTGCTTTCTTATAGAATTCAGGACCACCTGCCCAGGGGTGGCACTGTCCACAGTGGGCTGGGCCCTCCCACATCACCCAACAATCAAGAAAGTGCCTCACAGACGTGCCCACAGGCCAGTCCAGTAGAAGCCAGACCTTGCCTGAGGCTCCCTCTTCCCAGGTGTGTCAAGTTGACAACTGATGCTATAGCATGGAGCTATGGTAACTTTGTTTTGGATTTTATTTTATTATTTTTTAATTTTTTAAATTTTTTATTTATATTTATTGTTGTGTATGAATGTACTTGTTTGCATGGCGGTTTGTGCACCCATGTTGTGCAATGCCGAGGAGGTCAAAGCAGAGGGTCTCGATTCCCCTGGCACTGGAGTTCTCCTGGACATTGGAGTTATAGACGGTCTCAGCCCACCATGTGGGTGCTGGATCGAAAAAAAAAACCTGGGTCCTCTGCAGAGCAGTCAGCGCTCTTAACCGCTAGGCTATCTCTCCAGCCCCTATTTTATTTTATTTTATTATTTTATTTTGAGACAGGGTCTCCTTATAGCCCCAGCTGGCCTGGAACTCACTCTATAGACCAGGCTGGCCTTGAACTCACAGAAATCTGCCTGCCTCTGCCTCCAGTGCTAGGATTAAAGGTGGGCGCCACCATGCCCCGCTTAAAGATGGTTCTTTTTTTTTCTTTTTTTAATTTTTTATTTATTTCTGTATGTGTATGAATGTACTGTCCGCATGAAAGTGTGTGCACCCGTGTCGAACAATGCCGCAGAGGTCAGAAGAGGGTGTCGGATTCCCCTGGAACTGGAGTTCTCCTGGAATTGGAATTTCAGACGGTTCTCGTCCACCATGTGGGTGCTGGGGATCAAACCCGAGTCCTCTGTAAGAGTGGTCGGCGCTCTAAACCGCTGAGCCATTTCTCCAGCCCCGAAATTGTAACTTTCAAACACATTTGCTTATATACACACATATATGTATAACATTGAATGCATATATACACAGACATAAGATTTTGTTCACATACATAGCATTAAAAAATTTTTTTTTGAGTTTTAAAGGAGGATTTAACTTGATGCTGGCCTGTAGACACTCTACTCAGGAGAAGTGTGGCAACTGAGGAGTGGGTTACTCAGCCTTTTATAAGTACAACAGCCACAATTGTAACACAACAGTTAAAGTTACCAATCAAGGGGAAGCATGAGAAGCAAGCGAGCAACCATTCATAGAATGACTCTGGGACTTAATGACATCTTTGAGCACTATACCTGAGTTTTTATAATTCTTTATTTTATTCCCCCCTGTTGTTGTGAGATCTTCAAATCCTTGAAGGAAATTCATAAGAGTTGACCTCAGTAGGTGTTTCTGAGGTGAATGATCTCTGCTAGGGAGGGGGTGTATTGGGTCCTTAGCACCATGAGTTTGATAGAAGTTACCCACTGGTAAATAAATCTGACAAGTGAGTTAAGGATACGTGGGCCACAAACCAGAGCAACCAGAAGGATAAGTCCACTGGAAGATCCAGGAAGTCTTCAGCTCTCAGCTGAAAAAGAAACTGACTCTTTGGGGGGGCAGGGTCTTGACCCTAAACTGCCTAGCCAGTTTTTAGCTCCTACTTTTATCATGTTACCCTCTGAGGTTTCCCCAACTGCCAAGAGAGAATCAGAGCACTGAGCGCACTGACTTCTTCCATGCTGAAAAGAGGCATAGGGGTGGCACTGGGGTACCCCTGCTCAGTGGGTTTATCTAAAAGACCCCCCCAAAAGTATAGTTGTAGAGAGAACAAAGTCCTTGACTGGTGCCTGTGAAGGAGAAGTGAAGGTGAGAGTAGCTAGGTGCATTTTCTAGGCCGGGAACCAGGAGATGAACAGGGTGAAGTAATTGTCCAACTTTTTTTTTTTTTTTTTTTTTTTTTTTT